>RDPX01000303.1:295768-327337 GCA_003991215.1 Morbakka virulenta
ACTCGAAACTATCAAGCATATATCCTTAGAAATGGCACAGACCCAAAATGCAGACTTTGCGATAAACATTCTGAGACGATTGACCACTATTCAGGCAAATCGACCTGAGATCATCATTAAGCATAAAAAGAACAAACTGTGTACACTAATTGATATGAGTGTCCCATCTGACAATAATATCGCAGTTAAGGAGTTTGACAAGTTAAGCAAATATAAAGACCTGGAAATTGAAATACAAAAGATGTGGAACTTAAAAGCCACGACTGTGCCGGTCATAGTCGGGGCACTTGGAATGATCAAGAAGGGAACTGAAAAATACATCTCGAAAGTGCCAGGCGAACATAAGCTCCAAGAAATTCAGAAAATCGTCCTTACTAGCACCGTCATTTCCCCCCAGTAATTGAGGCTCAGGCGGTGCCCTTGAGAGGGACTTTGTTTTGGCAGCGAGGAATTTCTTGGCCGGATGTCCTTCCTGACGCCAACCAATGGCCTTTTTTCCTGTTAAGTTCCAAATTCTTTTGGCCGCTCGGGGAATCGAACCCGGAACCTCTTGGCTTCTGTGCAACTGCACTATCCATTAAGCCACGGCTCCTCTATAATCGAATATGTTTTATTAGTTTCGTCATATACCAGTAAATCTGGCTTGTCGTGTGGTACTTTCGTTATTGTTCTTATCGGTATGTTCCACCAATATTCCAAGTTGTACAACTTTTTAATGTATATTGGATCTCTAGAAACTCTGTACAAGTGTTCTGGGTGGTTCCTTCGAATGATTGCTTTAAAAATGTACTTTACTTTGCCACTTCGTCACGTCGGATTGGCAGGTAGTACCTAGCAGACATCAAGGTACAGGAGCTTATAATGTGTGGAACATCCTCGACCACTGCTTTTCATAATCTACATTTGTTTGCAATCAATGGAGTTTGACCTTGATCTGTTTGGCTTTTGAATTGCAGTTACTCAGTGGGAAATTTTTGGTCGATTATTGCTTCAAGGTATCCTGCAAATTGTGAAGTCATACTTCTGTTCTTCGTTCTGGAATGGCTTAGCTGTGAATCAATTCGTTCATCTTTTGGAACAGTTTTGGTTTTTCCAGGGTATCGCTAGTAATTTCATAGCTTGTAAGTAGTTCTTGTGAAAGTCTAACGATAAATTCTTTTTCACACTCATAAACGTATTTCAGCAATTCATTATGTTTAGAGTTCAGTTTTAGGTGTTGGTTGATCGGTAGACTGTAAATTCGGGTTAGGCTGTAAATTTCTTAATTTCTACTTATTAATAAGTGAACTTAGACTATGCCAAGTAATAAATATTACTGACCAAATTGAGCCATCCCTTATGAATGTGCAAAAAAAAATTGCATAAGTATAATATATATGTATAAATTAGAAGTAAAGTACATGTTTTGTTTATACAATAAATAATCTGAATACATAAACAAACCATGAGAGGAGGCGGGGGAGCACTTGTACTGATCTTTCCTTCAGCAGCAAGTTTTGCTGCAAGCTGAGCAGCTCTTTCTTTGGCTTTTTGGGCAGCATCTGGTGGCCGTCTGCTTTCACTAGATGGACCATCTGAAAATCTTGACTTCTTTTGTCTGTCCAAAAATGAGATACCAATTATAATCAGCAACTATATAAGTGTTTATATTTTTAGCAAGGTTAACAAATCACTGTGAGCAACATAACACAGATGTTTCTTATAAATATAATTACATAAACTGATTAAAACAATGTTAAAACAAACTCATGCAACAAAATATATATTTGACAAGACTTTGTTACCCACTTAAATGTGCACCTTGGGTCAAGATGGGTGTGTTAGTGTCTCACTGAAAATACAGTGCACCGATAACTGTAATGATATTCCTATACTTTGATATTAAAACACTTTTTTTTCAGTCTTTCACATACTTCCATAGTTAGTTTCATACCTTTTTAATGCCAAAGTTGTTCTTTTAATTTGTACAGTGTCAGCACTCCTACAATTACTGCATATATTTTATTTCAGTCCTAATACTGATTGTACGTTTAGCCACATTTATAAGCACAAACCTCCAAGGTTTTGAAATAGGTATGATGTGACTAGTAATTGTTATCTCCTCTAGAACATTGATCGCATGTGGATCTTGCTTGGTATTTACAATAACATTACATTTTAGATAGTTTGCTTTCAGATGGAACTGGTGTCCAAAATTTACAAATGCATAGTGGCTACTGATTTTCTTTTTAAATATGAAAACTTTTTGAGTATATTCACTTGCTCAACCCATGACCTCCAACCCACAAATGTTGAATACAAGAATATATTTTCAAATTGCAAATTTCATACATTACAAACTTAGAAATAAAAGTATGGTTTCCAACCGTTGATTTTCAACTCTTCAATTGTAAAAGTTTTCAATAAATTTAAATATATTTTGAATATTTTTAGGTAGTTGTGGTAAAATTTTGTCACTAAAAATATTAATTCTTGCATTTCAAACTTTTGGCTAGATAAAGGTTGTTTGAAAATCGTAAAAAAATAACATTTCTAAGAGAACTCAACAATGTTGAAAAAAAAGAATCCATAGTGCAGGGCAACTAGAAAGAGATACTACATAAAGCTCACAGTAACTGGATAAGAAACCCAACAATTTTATGACAACACAGGGAAGTAAAACCCATTTTTCCCAGGCTGGACAAAATTTAAAAAAAATTTATTGGAGAGAAAAGGAAGGAAAGAAAATATGTTGCACAGAAATTCTTTATTATATTTGCTTTATTGATGTTTTCTGACCTGAACCCAAGTTAAGACACATTATGTTTTTGCTTTTTATACATGATTTAGAAGATTAATGTTAATTGAATAAGAATGTGTTTTGCAGAGTGGAATTTACAAAAAATACTTACCCTAACCCCTAACCCTAACCAGAACAAAATGATGCATTTTTAGTTTATTATACACTGAGCAGTACTATAAATAAGTTACTTATAAATTAATAACAGTAATGAAGCTCTGTACTATTTCAATATGTACCATTCTTTCATCTTTAGTTTTTATGGGGAAGATTCAGTTAAATGAAAGAGCACAAGAAACAAAAAGCTGATAACTACTGTGACACTTATTGTCATGAAAAAAGAAGGACGTTACATGGCTGGCAGATCCTGGCATTCCTTGAAAATTCAAAAAATTCAAGCATCCTGGGTAAATTTTCTCCTGGAGTATGTATACTGGGCTAAATGGGGTAGTGGTAGCACCTTTGATTAACTTATCTGTCACACGCTCTAATCCTTGTAGGGCATGGATGGGAACACTGATCCATAACACTCTACTTAACTCTCATTTATGGCTCCAAGTATTCGGTTGTGTATTCCGGCACCCATACCCCAGGACCTCCACTCAACAGTGGTGCTAAACTAAGTGGGGGGGACTGGTGGCTTGCTGTAAGGTTGTTGCAGGAATGCTTCCCCTTAGTGCATGAAGTCTGAAATGGCAGAGAAAGCGGACAAACCATAACTGAGGTTAATGGTTTTAATGGTGGACCAAGCAAACCCCATAAAGGAAGTAACTACACTTCACCAAGGGCAGATGAGGCTCTCAGCTATTCAGCAACTCATCTAGGAGAAGGATACTCCAACATAAAACCTGTGGCCAGTATTCTCACTGCCATGTGGCTATCTTTAGCACCAGTGGTTTGGGTCTCCTGGTGGAGAGGGTGGATCTTGCTCAGCACAAACAATTTTCACCTACTTGTGTGTAGGTTGTCTCAACTAACTCAAGTCCTATGGCGATACATAGTGGTGATAGGGGGAGGTAGAGGATGCTGCTGGGAGTTCTTAGCCACAATTCTGCACATAGGCAACTCAAGGGTGATGGTCGTTTGGTTAACACCTGGGATAGATTGGCCATTCATATCCTCCTTGGGTGGCTGAGCAGGCCTATTCAGGAGCAGCACTGCTCACCCCAGACAGGGTGTGGGGCTAGAAAAGGTGCCCCAAACATGGCCTACCCCACTTGTCCCTACTGGGCTGCTGCACCCAGTTGGGCAACCAGTCTTGCAGTAAAAAATATGGAAATAAACTTGGACTTATCTTTGGATCTTGGAATGTGTGTACCCTTCTAGGCAACAAAGGTAGGGAAGTAAGAAGAACAATATTGGTTGCAAGCTTCTTGACTACTGCATTGACATAGCAGCCCTTAGCAAGACAAGGCTGCAAGAGGAGTTCAGCACAGAGAAACATGGCACAGGCTACACTTTCTTCTGGATAGGTAAACCTGATGGTCTGACTCAAACTTCAGGTGTTGGCTTTGCCATCCGCACACCATTGGCATGCAACCTTCAGACACTCCCACAAGGAATATCAGACAGGATAATGGTGCTACCACGGAAACTAGATAAAATCAACTATGCAACCATCATCAGGACCTATGCACCTATCATGATGCACACCAATGAAAGCAAAGACACATTCTACGAAGAACTCAACAGTGTCATCCTGGCTAGGCACAGAAAAAGGAAGAGTTGATCATACTTGGCAACTTTAATGCACGTGTAGGAGCAGACCATTCTATGTGGCCAAAGATTTTGGATCAGCACGGCCCAGGCAAATACAATGCAAACGGAAATCTCTTGCTGTCTATGTGCGCAACTCATGACCTTTGCATTACCAACACCTTATTCCAGTAGGCCAACAAGCACAAGACAACCTGGAAGCAACCTAGATCTAAACACTGGCACCTGCTAGACTATATAATCATATGCCAGCATGACAGGAGGGATGTGAATATCGCATGTGGAATGAGAGGCAGCACTTGGCTGTTAGACCATCTTCTTCTTTGAAGCAAAATGAATCTGAAGCTTGTGCCACCTGAGAGGAGACAGCACCAACCTCATGTGGAAAAGATTAACGTCAAAGCACTTGCTTGTGATGATAAGGCACAAGACCTGCAAGACTGATTACACTCCAGACTTAGCTCAATCAACACTCATGCTGACGAGAATCTGGACATTGAACAACTGTGGACCGACTTTCAGCAGATAACCAATAAAATCAATGAAAATAAAATGTTCATTATTTAAAAAATATATAAAAATAACATGTGAAAAATAATACCTTTCTGTCTCTGTGTTATTTCCATAATTTGGAGCATCTGCTGGCATGTCCCATTTTGACCTTCTTTTCCTTGGAAAGAAAACAGAACCCAGTTAAAAATATGTGTCAAATTCAGTATCACGTATACAGTAAGCTAAAACATATTAAATCACATAACAGAACTCTATTCATCAATTAAAATTAAAACTCAGTTGTCTCTTGACTCAAATTTAAAACAAATATTATTGAATATATGTTATTGAATTAAATAGTCTAACAACTTGTGATTTGCATAGCACCAGGTTGAAAAGACTAACTAAATTTAAGAATACACAGTGACCTATAATCAATGGCTAATTTATGATTGGGGTGTACATGGGGCCCAGACACTTTTTTCTTTAAAAAAACAGTGACTACAATTGGTGAACCAGCCCCAAAGGGTATGTAAAACAAGAGCCCATTAAAAAATTTACTGAATAACAGTGTTGGAAGCTACATTTTTTAAATCACCTTTTCTATGTCCAGTTAGTTGTTTCATGTGGGCTTCATTTACCTTACCTGTCATCTGTCCCATTATTTTCATAAAAACAATAGCATTTTGGCTTAACAGGGGAACATTTTATGGATGTGTTGCAGTGAAAAAAGATCATTTAACACATTTACGAAAAGCTCTATGGTTTTTAGTTACAGTTACTGGATCAAATACAGCTCATATGGAAACACATGCTGAATTTGACTCTGCAAAACAATTAGAAACAATTTAATAAAAAAGGTCAGATTGAAATTACAACACACAAAAAACCCAACCCCCAAACCCAAATGAAACACAAATGACACAAAATATATTTCATTTTCAAACCATGTAAGCAATTTATTAATTAGTAGAAGTCTTCATTATTTTGTCTTTTTATTGGAGAAGAATCAAATAGAATTTATATATGCAACCCCCTCCCCCTTCCAAGAAAGTAGAGAGAATTGACAAGCAATACAAAGATCATTAGCCAGGATTACAACAAGAAATGGCAAAGGAGATTCTTTCCAGATTCTCAAGTCTGTGCGAGTTGCTTGAGTCATAAAATACATGTTTAAAACATCTCCAGGTGAACATACAATAATATTGTGTTAAGCTTAAGTGAAATTCACACTATCTATAAAGTGTAAAAAATTAAGTAAATAATGGCAGTGAGACTTTTAAGACATTTATGGTCTGTCACAAAAGTTAATTATCTGGCATAAAGCCAAAAGTGACACTAAATGACATGAAAAATTCTCACACCCAATTATGTCAATTCATTTGAGTGGTTCAAGAGAAAACGTTGCTTATTAAGTGCACTGTTTACATAATTTGCAGCTGTCATTTTACTCTATCCAAACAATAATCTTTTTGTCTTTTTATCAACCTACTTAACAATTTCTACTTGTTTATGAGTAGCTGTTATATATATATAAATATATACTAAATATGTAACTGCTATACTGAGATGAGAATTTCACCAAAATTTAAACTTCAATCATCTGTTTACTTTTTCCTCGAATACAATTGCTAACTAAATAAAAAATGAGACTGGGAAATCTTGAAGTGATCCATTGTATATTACAAGTATGTTGCTAGGTAAACATCTGCGAAAAAAAGAAGCTACACTGCATCTTTCCAGGCAAAGGGTACTCAGAAATCCCATCTCTTGGAAAATAAGGAAATAAAAAGTCACGGAAAGACTACAAATTCTAGGTCCCATACTCAGGTTGCTTGTGGCATATCAGAGGAGTTTGAAATAGGTGTATCTCCAGTGGGGTTCCACATTCACTCAACTGTTCATCCTCATTATGGGAGAAATGACTACAAAGTCCAGAAGTGGTGAACTGTGGAAGTCACCCCTTGCAGACTATCTTCTGGTGGTAAAAGTAAACAAATTGTGGAAAAGAGGTCCAGCAGCTGGAAATCCTTTCGGTAAAGAATGCAGTAATGGTAAACATTGGCAAAAGTAAGGTAATGATTACTGGCAGGAGTCTGGAACCAGTCCATTTTGGAAGACATCCAAGTGGTGTGTGTTGTGGACAAAGTTGTGGACATAAATTCTTTTCTTTCCACAGCATGCCAAAAGTCGTCTTTGGCCACTAAATGGAGTTCTCAATTTCTATTGTCCAGCATGTCAGGGTGGTTGGAGATTAGCACACCATGTGGAATTGTTGATGGTGTGGCTATTGAGGAGACAGAGCAGATGGAGTGGTAAAGTGCAAAACTGTGGCAGTGTGGCAGATATGAGGGAAATATCTGGTCTGTATTATTAATATATGGGGATAAAATATGGCACCTTAGAAAGAGATAAGAGCAAGTGCTCCTTATATGTGAATACAGACTTAAAAGACATATAGCAGACATTCATTGGTCTGATGAAATATGCAGTATGACCATCCATCTCTTAATGAGGCACTGTTGAGTCAAAGAGGCATACAACTGAAACATAGAAACAGTACCTAGATTCTCCCTAAAGCAGGCAAACCAGATTGGCAGCACACTTACACAAAGAAACATGCAAGAATATGGTATTTTTGAATGTGTGATAATGGGATTTACTAATAATTGGAAAAGTCATCATTATATTCATGGTAAAAAGTTAGCAAGTGAAAGCACAACTCTTGACTTCCAATTAAAAAAACCTGAAAGAGAGGAAAGAGATCATTTTGCTTGAACCATTGGGTTGGTATACAAACACAAATATACAGAGGAGCTGTGGCTTAATTGGTTTAAGTGCAGTTGCACTGTAACCAAGGGGCTTTGGATTCAATTCCCTGAGTGAGCAAAAAGAATTAGGAACTTTACAAAAAGAAAAAGTCATTGGTTGGCATCAGACAGGGCATCCGGTCAAGAAATTCTTCACTACCAAAACAAAGTCCCTCTGAAGGGCACCATCCACACCTCAATTACTTGGGAAAAATAACATTTAAAAAAGTTTGCTTTGTACATACTGGAAGACATCTTCAAAGTTGATGAGAGCAGATTGTTTTGGAGGTTAACACCAGGCAAGTCACTTGGTTCTCAAGGGATGAAATGCTTTGGTAGCAAAATGTCAAAGAGAGAATTACTGTAAATTGCACTGCATAAATGGCCCAAGAAAAGTTTCTGTTCTTTGTAATAGAAAAGTTAGCAAATCCATGCATTCAAGGAAGCAAAAAAAACCCTGAAACCATCTAATTCAACAAGAAGGCCTGGATAACAACTAAGCTTTGCTAAGAATGGCATGGCAATCAAGACCAGAAGTTTACCAGATAGAAATAAAAAGCATGCTTGGTTGTCAACAATTGCCCAGATCCTCCTGATGTAGCTGATCTTAAAAGCATCTAATTGGTCTTCCTGCTACTGAATACTACATCTAAAACCACAACCATGTGCTGCTGCCAGTATCAACAGCAAGAAGTGCTTTTACAGGAAAAAGCTAATTGGCTATAAGTTATTTGTGTCCATGAAAGCAAAAAAAAGTTGAATTTGATCTGCTGTTTTGCATGTTGACACTGCCCACTACACTTTGCAGAAACACACTAGCTAAAGGAAGCTGGATTTATACCAGAAGCTGTTGTGTAGGATCTCATGACAACTACATGGCTATTGATGGTGAACTGCAAACTCCTCCTCAATTGACTGGCAAGAATATCATAAATGACATTACATAGAAACTTCAAATACAAATACAGAGGAAAAGCAGTGATAAAGAAAGCAAACCTGTAGTCAATGCTAAAGTTACAATAGTTACCAGAAATGAAGCTGCTGACACTTTGCAGAAGTTGAAAACATTCATCCATTGATTGGACTTTGCACAGATGATGAACATGTTACTACATTTTATTGAATAACCTTATTGACAAAAGTCACTTACGTAAAACTGTACTGAATTTTAATGGTTTCTTTGTGTAGTAGTACATGTAGTGAGCTGTGCAAAAAGTACTGTGGATATAGTACTCTATGATTACAGCAATATATGTACTGCAGTTAAGTGAATATGGCAAAAACATGCTGGTGTGTACTGTAGTTACCCACAGTAAATGCTATTTTCACAAGTACAAGTTTTTCATGCCTTTTATGTACCAAAGTTCTATACATCGTAACAGAGTTAAAACATGTTGATAATAGAAAACAGACAATTTTAACATTATGTACTTCAGCTACTGCATACTTTTCCCTGTTCCTCTTAGGAGGTATGCTATAATAATGTTCAATTGCATATAAAGCTTCAAGAGAATCCACTCTGTCAGAGATACTTTTAAGGTGTTAAGGAAAAATTGATAAAATATAAACAGTTTTAGGCTAGAAAATGATGCTCTGGTTGGAATCAAATAGTGGGAGATCAGGAAACCATTCCTGCACCTTTCACTTCTACGCTGATTTCCTGTCTGAGGTATCAAAGTATTTGGAAATATGTCCACTGACTTCAGATCCAATTTGCTTCATGTTCTGGAGGAATGAACAATAAAGGTTGACATACCAAACACTTTTTCATGTGACAATAATTGTTTAACAGCAACAGAAAAAAGTTTCAACAAAAGCATTCTTGACAATTTATCCTAAATCTTCTCCTGGAAGTCATTATACCAATTTACAAAAATGCTATTCACCTCTCTTATTTATTGGTTAGTCCCAATGTACCAAAAATTCAGCCTACCCAGATGCTTCAAAGATTCAACAAATATTACATGGGTATCTTGAGCAGCCATTATTTTTTGAGTACAAATTATGTGTTACTTACCCCATTGGATTGTCTAGATTATTGGATGTTAAGGAAGCCGTGTAAAAATAATACTGGATTTTCAAGTGTATCAAGCTCTTCTCAATTCATTTTCCCATAAGTTTCCATGATCAAAATCTGGTCTTTTTCTGAAGATATTTTATTCAAAGAAATTAAACATTAGCGTGTTGGAACTTTTACTCATTTTCTTTTGTCTTCCACTATGACTTCCAAACACATTCAACTGAGGCCACGTACGTTTACGTACGTTGATTTAAGTCATTGTAAACTACAACTGTTTAGTGACAAATTAAAAATCAATTTGACAACATCTAGCAAAGTTTTTATTTCAATCGTCACCAATTTCCTAACCTCAAACCAGCAAAGTTAAGTTTTCGAGTTAAAATAAAGTTATTCATTAAATAACGCAAACCCTATTGGCCATACTTTTAACCAAATTTCAAACAAAACAAGATGGTTCAAACTTGACCGCCAGTAGAAAAGTTCTCGTTATCCTTTTTCTAGGGTTATCTAAGTAATAAATGGCAAATATGTTTTATTTATATGATTCCCTTCGAGGCATCATCTGTTAACAACATGTTAAATTTAAACAATATTTGTACCAACCTTCTTGTGTCTGGCTGATCCATTCCCTCGCGGCCGACAGCCATATTATTACAACAGGATAACGTGGAGACGAGGTCAGAGCATCCTTCTGGTATCAAAATGAGAATTGTTTCTTGTGCCATGATAACCTGGCCCCAAGGAACTGGTGACAAGAACAACAAGAACCCCAAAATAACATGGTGAAAATGGTTAATGTCTGGAGGAGATAGGCAAATGCATCGCCATCCCCTCTGCCAAAATCCCATAAACCCCAAGGACCCCTAGAAAATCTCAGACCAATCATACCTTTATCCAATCACACTTTAAGAGAGATCTTAGCTAAAAATCTTGAAAATTCAGAACTTGATGGACTCAGAGGAAGCCACAGATGTAAGAGCTTTATCATGTCATGAGTCGTAAGCTTTTTCCGAGCTACGTTTCGAGAGATACTTCTCCCATACATTAAGCATGTTTTGACCTTCAAGTACTTAGTTTAAAAAAATTGATCAAAGGATTATACTATGCTTTATGCTAGATATGTCCAAAAATTAATGTCCGCAGGAATACTTTCACTCCCTAATAATGGACCTGGGAGAAATCTTGGACCCAGAGGAACTGCACATGCTTGGCATCATGAATAAGGAAGTGAAATTACAGATAAGATACAAAACCTATCTGAGCAACAAGTTTAAGACAAAGACTTGTGTAACTCAAGGAAACTGTACGTGCCACAAAATGTTCACACTATATCTAGTAAAGTCACTAAAAGCAGAAAGAAAAAATATTGAGATGGAGTATTCCTATCGCCTCAACCAAATAGCGGAAGAAGAGAGAATACTTGAATCACACAAGGAACATAAAACGTCACATCTAGGGATATATATTTAACAGTCGATAAGCAATAAGTTCATGACATCGGAGGGAGGGGTTTCTAATGCAGAACATAAAGAAAGAAATAACAGATAAGATAAAGAAGAGGAATTTAGATGTAAACAAATAAAAAACAGATAAGGAAAAGTAGATAAAGAGATAAAGAGTAGAAAGTGACAATAACCAATAGGAGAAATGCAAATACCTGGGAAGCCTACTGCGTACCACTGAAGACATCAAAGGAAGAATAGGCCTAGCCATCAGTTTCTACAATAAACTTGAATACATCTTTAAGAGTGACCTAAATCTGCACTTGAAGATCAGAACTCTAAATGCTTTCATTACCAGGATCTTCTTTTGTAACCGTGAACTGCGGGCACTTACAAAAGAATGACACAAAATTAATTTTTTTTCAAAGAAAGGTAAGAAAGTTATGAAGCATTAAGTGGCCAAAGATTGTCAACAACGAAAACCTGTACAAAATAACAACTTAGTAAATGGAATATATAAATCAGAAGAAGACTAAGATGGCTAGAACACCTACTCGACATACCAGAAAATACGCCTGCCAAGTTGGTAAACAGTGAATTCCTCAGACTAGTTAAAAAAACACATCCGGAAGAGCCGAAACCACCTGGTTCAGTGTGATAACCAATGATCATGCTAAATTAAGACCAAATTTAAATGGGGCCAAAGGTGTAGCTTTTGACAGAGACCACTGGAGAACCCTGATTGGCCTGGCGGAAGAGTAGAGGAGTCATAATAAGTGACGGAATAGCAAAGTAGAGAGAGAGAGAGAGAGAGAGAGAGAGAGAGAGTTGGAGAGAGTGCCGTGTTGGTTGATGATGATGACGATGAGTTTTTATGTCACTGAGGGTTATTGGTGTGGAAATAAATGACCAATGCAATCCTCACCCAGAGAAGTCTTCTGCAATGTGGTTAGTTGGAGAAGAATGAGGTTTGAAGGTGGCACTTGCTTAATTATTTCTCATTATGAGTTTCAATTGTTCCTTCTCCTAACACCATTTACTGCAAAACCCGCTACCCCAGAGGCTATTGTGGCAAACCAGGAGAGGTACCCTAGTACTGATTTTTTCCTAGTTTTGTAGCTGCTATAAGAGCATTTCAGAAACGTACATGGAATCCTTTTGGTGTTTACGTTGTCCTTGCTTACAATTTTCTTCCAGCAGTGATTGGATGAGAAAATTGTTGTCGTTAAATCAATGTCTTGAAAGGCAGGTCACTTTATTTCAAGATACCCAGTACCAGAGAAGTAGGGTTTGAATCTGGTTTTTATTCTCTTGGCCGGAGTCTGGTTGACAGGGTCACTTTTAAGTTTAGGGATGTTCAGTCTTTATGAAGCTTTTCCTGTAGTGGCATGAGAGGCTGGATTATGAAGTTGAGTTTGGAGCTCCACAAGCGATGGTAGGTCCAAACCTGTGCCCCACGCATGGCTTTACAACACTGATACCGTGCTTGGCGTGACGATGTCCAGCAGTTCTCAGTGCTTTAAGCAGGAATGCATCCTTGACGTCTGGTTCCGGTGGGATATGCGGAGAATGGAGTTGGTAATAAACAGATCATGTGCGGAGCAAATTACCAGCAGAAGAGGTCATGTTGCTATTTTGCTTTACCTATTTAATTTCCCCCCAATACTCAAATTCAGGGATATGTTAGCTGTGCAGACCCTGGCATTACATTTACTCAACAGAATGAGTGTGTCTATTCTAAGCAACACAGAGATGGCTGCTTTCATTTCCTCATAGAAAGCCTCTATGAGCTCATTGGAGTTGGTCAGTATGGAAGCATAGTTGGAGTACTACTCTTCTTTAAATGGCAGTCGGTCTGTAATCAGGGCATCGTTCACATTCCTGGAGGAAGGGGCACCATAGTTTCACCATAAAACTAGTACTGCTTTGGAAAAGCAAAAAATTGGGAAGTTTCTTGTTTTCAAAATTTTTGCTCACAATCAAAGAATGCCAAAAACTGGCAGTGCAAACCACATCATGGTAAAAGGTATTTTTACTAGATGTTTTACACATTAAGCAAAAGAAATTTGGAAAGTATAATGATATTTCGATATTTACAATCAATGAGCATTCTGGTAATTTTTTGGGGCTGGAAAACAGATAGTCATAACATAACAATGGAAGTATTGACAGGTGGAGGATGATCTTTTTCAACAAACTGGAAGAGCACAAACACATATTTGTGAAAATTGTTATAAGTCTAAAGGTGTTTGAATGCAGGTAAGGTTTTAGTTCTTTTATCTTTATTTTTTCCAAGAAATCGATCTTGATTCATGTTTAGCCGTCCACCTTAAATTCAGAAGAAATTTTCATTTCTAAAGGTATAGTACTTTTCCCTTCTGGTACCCCCTAAATTTTTGGTAAACACTGCTTTTTTTTAAAAGAAACTTTTTCTATCATAAAAAAGCTGAAACTAATACTATAAATTATTATTTAAAAAAATGTTTTATTCTCCTATGCTGAATCTTTCTCTTTATGAAGTTCTGCTTGAGATACAAGAAACAACCCAACCCAAGATAAAACATAAGGTCAAGTGTTGCAGTAAGGAAAAGTTACAGCAACTGAAATTTGAAATATTTGAAGAAATAATTCAGAAAAAAATATGAGTTACCATGAATTATTGGACGCTGCCTGTCGATGTTTGGTCAAGCGATGCAAAAAAGTCAAAAACTTGTAAATGCAGCTTTCAACAGTTTCAGTTTTAGCACCAAATACACAAATAAAATACCAAATTTCATCTGCTCTAACAATTTCAACAAAAAGATTAACTTCCGCTAGTGTCAGATGACTTCACCTTGGATATTCTTAGTTTATGAAACCAAACTTTCGATTTCCGACATGTAACAGAGACCTTATTGTTCACAGAATCTGTATTCAAGCAAAATTTATTTTATCAACTGTAGTGCTATATCCTTTGGGAGCATCATTAGTCATTGTTTTGCACTTTTTCCAGTCTTTTGAATTTGTCAGTATCTTTTGTTGGAATACCCTTATTTCTTTATTCCTTCAGGTGTACATCCTATTACCCACTTGGTGAGACTTCCTTAAATTTTGTGATTTTAATCTCCCGCAACCCTGTTGAAACTCAAAATCTCAATTTGTTTTACTGTATAACTTCAGATGTCTTCAAATGTGCCATGCTGGCACACAAGCTGAATATTGAAGACGCCTCTGGAATTAGAGACATTTCTATACCTTAGAAACTAAAACCAGCAATCGCAATGCACGTAAATGAAATTACAACTTCTCTCTACGAATAGTTACCAAAGAAAGAGTCTTATCCAGCATAGACGCGCCATTTGTGTTTAGTGTTGCAATAGGAGATGCCAGTGTTGAATGCAATGACCAAATCATTGAAATTCAGCATAGCAGGGTTTTATAAAAACTATTTAGAACAACAGAGCTCTTACGATTTTGGCGTCAATCAATTGTAGCGTACCCTGTTATTGATAAAAAAAAATCCCTTTTTACATTTATGACGTTTGTGACAACGGGTTTTTTTTCCAAGTTATTTTTTTGAGAATGGCAGACACAAAAACAAAGGAAAGGAAGAGACTTCGTTGCGAAAATGATGTTTTGTTGACATGTTGAGAAGATAAAGCCGCACTTTACTAAGTTGATCAGTTAAAACGACATCATTAATGTCCAGTGTATATTGATTATTTCACCTTTCCTGTGGTGTGAAATTCATATTTTTGTTTGGTTTGTTTTCGAACACATTGATTTTGTGTGCAACTGATACATGACTCATTTTCTGCACCAATAAAACGTATACCAATGTTTGGAATTGAACAAATCATTTTATTTTTCTCCAATTATGAATGGTCTCTTGAATGCTCGCATGAAACGTATGGGGTTCATTTCCAATAATAAAGTTAAAAAACACTGAGATAGAGTCTAGAAAAGTGACCTTTTAATTCCAAAAGTGCATTAGTCAGATAATTTTAATATTTTGTAATGTAAGTACATGAAAGAATATTTTTGTTGGGTAGAAATGACTTATGTCATAGCCCTCGTCTTTTCCTAGTAATGCAATTGTGTCTAGTTAATCTTTATAAGCAAAACAAGCCTTGAAGTTGACTTAAGGGCAAAGATAGGTCCAGTTAGACAATGATAGGGGGGCCAAGTTCCAAATTGCAAAGAAATGTTAACCCCACTTAAATTTTTATGCCCTTTGAATTAAGACGTTAGCAAAATTTGCCACCCCACCATTTTAAGCCACAGTGGATACCCTTTGTTATACCTCCAATTGGTTTTTATATTACTGTTAGATACTTTAACAGTATTTGAAATAGTATCAGTGGGAGTTGCTCTCCAATTTATTGATCATACCCAACTTGAGTTTTTCGGATGACCTTGGGTTCAGTTTATCAATCTACCCAGCGTTAGCAAATTTTGAGACATGTTCAACTCTGTTTCTTAGCTGACGCCCTAAAATTATGTTAAAGTATCCTTTTACTTGGAAAAGGACGAATTGCAACAACTCAAAGAAGTAGGATTGTGCAACTGAATTAATAGTTATTATTCTTATGACATCATTTAACAACTGTCCACAAACACAAATTGTATTTGGCAACTTGATGACTTAACACTGTACTGGAAAAAAACTAAATCTGATTAACAATTACAGGTGACAAAATTACCACCGCAGATAAGATTCAATGTCAGTTCTATTGGTAATATCCCTACTTTATGTAAATAACGTGATACATTTTTAGACAATTATCTAACAGAGAGCATGCAGCAATGTGGATGCGCATGTAATTTTTCTGCTCTACTGACAATATGAGTCAGGTCAAATATTATGGAAAAGCCAATTCTGCTTATTAAAGGCCATGTTCGCTACTAGCAACAACTAGAATTCAATGAACCACCAGCCTCTCCTTGCAATAAGAAAAACCTTTTAGAGCGTGTCACTTTGAAGTTGCTATCATCCTTTTTTCCTTTAACATTTCAATACATTTAGTGGCTGTAGGCCGTGTAGAATTTGCTAAACAACAAACGCAACCTCACCACCAACATCCATCGATCATCCCAGGATCAAGAAGACATACAAGACATACTACTCTACCAACCAAGAAACGGAAGTCACCACCAGAAAGGGTCAGTTCATCCTCGCCAAGTTAAGAAGAGGGACACATAAAGTCCTCAGGTCGTTCCAACACAATCTGGATTAGCTTCTCCCTGTGACAGGCCCGGATAGTGACTCAGGCGAAGAAGAAACAGTGGAGCACTGGCTCCTCAGGTGCCCAAGAACATTAGCGGCAAAACGTGAAATTTTCTACGAAGAAGATGAGTAAGGGCTGGAGCTTCTGACAAAGTACCCTGCCAAGTCGATCGCCCTGGCAAAGAGAGCGCTCCTTGGGAACAGGTAAATCCCTCATCCGACTGGTACACACACACACACACATACACACACACCCCTCACCACTACCGAAGGGAAAAAAGGTAACAGAAGTGCAGTTGTGAAATCCTTTAATCAGTTGATGTGCTTCATTTCTCGCTTTATGACTTCCTGTTTTTTACATTCTGAGCTCTCGCCACAACAGTTACTGCCAATCTTCAGACAAAACGGTGCCTTTCCATGCCAAAAATTAAGAAAAGAATTGAAACGTGACTTGTCCACTACTACTATTTAAAAGGATATTGCTAATAGATTATTAGCTTTGCCTATTTGGTGAGCTTCTCTCGAGGTCAAACCTCCTTTTGGTTTTCTGCCTCCGTCCTCTCCAATTTTTGTTGATACTCTTTTTGCTACTTATCGGTCATCACAGTATCATTTGCATAATGCTTCTAATTGACATTACAACTGTGTTGTTATTATTTACTGTATATACCATATATATTAAATATAATTTACTGTATTTTCTGTAAATAATACGTATGCTTTATCTCTAGAAAATTTCACTCTGTAGGTTGAAGGGGTCAGATGAAAAAAGACATCCTAACCTTTTCCCTACGTAATAAGATTAATACGATATCGATCTAATCAAATTAGTATCAATCGGAAGACAGTCTTGTCCCGACTGAGTTTGCTTTTCAGACTCATATCTTTACCACCTCCATTGAACACACAGACAGACAGATAGATAGACACACACAGAGAGACGAACATTAGCGCTTTATAAATAAGATGTACAGGAGGCTTCCATTTTGTTTGTACCCACTATGTACCTGGAACAGATGGGTCTTTTGTTGTGCAATGGTGCAGCAGTTCCAGTATAAAAAAAATTGTCTGACTGTTAAGATTATGTAACATGTAGGTACTGATTTATTGCTTTTTCAATTACTTCTCAGCTAATTTTAGATTTTGTATGAAATCTCTTCATTTACTACCAAATTATATTAAGAAAAACTCCCAAGGCTTGAAATACAAGGTTTGAGTTTGGTGAGGCTAATTCTTTATCATAGATAGGAGCACTTTATCCTTGGTTAGCAAACCTCCTAGAGATTGTTGCTGGATAAAAATACCCGTGGTAATGTCACCTCATCACCATTCCTTTTTTATGAGGGAAATATTGGTCGACAGTGTCTGCTGTCTTTCCTTTTAATACCAGCGCCATCACTATAGGGGTCAGTTAGTTGGCATGTTAACGGTCTACGTCTAGGTGACCGTTTCGGATATCTATTTCTACTTTCAGTTTTTCTCATGACAATGTAAAGCATAACTTTAGCCCTACTACCCAGCAGACATTCAATGGTCAGTGGGTGCGAAGTATCTCTAGATCGAAGACTGCCTCTATACCTGAGAGTGCAGACTCGAGATATGATAGTAGTGGCTCCAGAGGGACGCTTAATGGACACAGTGGAAGACAGATGCTGGGTATGTATCAGTTTGTAAGTCTTAAGCTTTAAAGAGCTATGGCTGGAGAGAGAATTCTCCCAGGTTCAGGCTACTTAAGTAATTTGGTACAGGTGCCACATTTTTCAAAACTAAAGGATCCAATTTCACTTGAGGAGAGAAACAATATAGTTTACAGACTACATTGTAAGAACTGTCCTGCCCCATATATTGGAGAATCAAAGCATTCCTTGGGTCAAAGAGGAAAAGAACACAAGAGAGTCCATCCATTCCCTACAGCACAGCAGTAGCCTAAATAGCATATATTATACTCTTCCAAAAATATGGCTTCCAGCACAACAGAAAAGAAACACAACAAACACACGATAGGTATGGTGCCAATCCTCCAAAACAACTTGATCTCTGTCACCAAGCACGTCCCCACTATCAATGTATAAAATAGATATACCTAATTACTTCAGTAGTCTGACGATAGGAGAAGTATCTCTTGAAACGTAGCTCAGTAAAACCTTTTGAGTCAAGACATGATACATATCCTACATCAATGTCTTCCACCAAGTCCGTAAAGTCAGCAATTTTTAATGTTATACGGAAAAACATCCCATCGTCGAAAAATACTCTCTCTTATCTTTCAGTAGTGAAAGAGGTCTTTGTTCCAATTTTTCCTTTTGTGAAAGCTTTCCTTCACTCTGACTCTCCTCATGCTCTTGTATTTTGCGAGATGAGTCTCAATGATAGTGTAAGTACTAGGAATTTTCATGGCAATAGTCATTTACCTCTGTTTCGACTTGATTCTACAGCTCATCTTCAAGGTCTTATTATTTAACCTTGACAAGGTCTTTCAGCTGTTAGAAAAATATGAATTTCAGTTTGAAGACAACCTTTAAGGTTCTTTAGACTGTCTCTTACCTATTTTTCTTGTATCGACAATCTCCCTCTTTTGATTCTTGCTCCGCTATTTAAACAGTATCAAACTCCATTGATATGGCCTTGGGCAAGCAACACACTGCTAGCAGCTTTGTCTTAGGTGACTTCAGTGCTCATCACATATATTGGTTGAGCAATTCTAACAGAACAGGCAGGCCTGGAAAAGTTAGTCATAACTTCACTCTTGCATATGACCTTGTATAGTTTGTTGATTTTCCAACAAGATTTCCCGATTAAGACTTAAGGTTGACTTCTCTTTTAGGTCTGATTCTGTCTAATGTTCCTGACCATTGTACGGATTCATCTATACCACATTTTGGATATTATGATCATATTGTTGTCACTATATATGTTGGGGCAACTGTTTCAAGTCTTGTTGAAAGACCACATCATCCTAAGACTTTCAAATCTGGTCAGATTGACTGAGATGGATTCCAACAGTTTTTTGGTGATATTCTTTGGGATTTAGTCTTTCGCTAATAGCCATTGCTCATCGCAACAATTTCTCTTTTCAATTGTAACATGATGAAACTAATAAACGGCGGGTTTCTTTCAGACGGGGTAGCAAAGCTTGTAAAAGGGTGATTTCTGATGCTAAATCACAGAAGAAGGACAATACAGAATTGCAACTGAAGGAAAATCATTATCAGTTTTCTAGAGCGCATGCGGCATTATTTGGAACAAGGAAACAAGATTAAGCAATCCTTGGAAAAGTAAGCAAGTTTGGGTCTACACTAAATATTACACTGGAATTTTGGAAAGATGGAGGGGAAAAGAGAAAATTGGAAAGGAAAAACAATAAGAAACAAAACATTTTGTGCTACTGCCAACTGCCGCAAAAACAATGTTGACAATCCTGAGCTCAGCTTTCGTTATTTTTCAACCCACAGCAGTGAGTTTGTGGCATGAAGAAATTTGTGTCCCATTTTACTTAAATCAATATTGCAGTAGGTGTTATGGATGTTGATGAAAAAAACGCTCTTAGATAGTTCTTACAAAAAAAACTTTGCTGAAAATAGCCCAAATCGTAGAATTTGATTCATTAGATTTCCTCTTAGTAAGCTCGTGTAATTCTATTTAAGCTGTCATCGGTAAAATCAAATTATCTGGAAAATTAGTTACTTTTTCCTTGGGCTGCAGGAACACAATGCGAGAACTTTTCTTTTTTGCCACTTCTTATTCACAAGTTGGAAATAAGTCTTTGTATTTAGTGATTAGTTTTTAAATGGATGTGTGGGATCGCTTCAAAATTGATATCCTCGTGTCGCAGCTAGTTCCAGTTTCAATTTGTTTTTCAACTGCCTCGTTTTCTTGTGCGCTAAAAGGAGTTTAATTCGAGATGCACATTGCCTATCGCCAAGAGAAAAGTGACTTATAAATATCAAATGATACCGCCCTCAGTTCCAACTCTGCATTATCCGTTTTCTGTGGCTAAATCTTGCTACGTTGAGCAAATATGTGAATGTATTTCTTTCTAAAAGCTTAAGAGTTGTGAGTTTTCCTAGACGTTATTAGTATTTAAAATTCTGGAGTGTCAGAAGAAGATTTAAAAAAAAAGAAGATTAAGATATAGATCTTCAGGGTGTCAGTGAATGAGGAAGAAAATGGCTTGCTTCTTTCAAGGAGGGAAAATTGCAACTTATGTCGTTCAGTGGAAAGCTGAATCCTTACCCACCTCGATTTTCAATGGACAGTCATTCTTATGTTAATCCTGGCGAGGTTGCTTCTTCTCCTGAGGTATGCTCATCGGCGAGGATGCCTATATGTCTTTTGCTCCAAATTTCTCTTACAGTTTGTTTATTCAATCTTTTTTCTAAGTCTCCTTCCAAAAACGTTCTTTGTTTCAGGCTCAAAAGTAGCTAAAACCTGATGCCAGTTTATTTCTCAATAACTTTACCATCCATCCTTGCATAGAGTACTCTTGTCACATCTGAACAGGTGTGCCCTCATGCCATCTTAATGTTCTTGGTTTATTTCTGGGACGTGTTTATGACTCGATTTAATTTATTTCAGAGCCTGTTTGTAACTCGATTTAATTTTTTTCATGGAGGTGTTTGTAACTCAATTTAATTTATTTCAGGGACATATTTGTAACTCAATTTAATTTATTTCAGGGACATATTTGTAACTCAATTTAATTTATTTCAGGGACATATTTGTAACTCAATTTAATTTATTCCAGGGACGTATTTGTAACTCAATTTAATTTATTTCAGGGACATATTTGTAACTCAATTTAATTTATTCCAGGGACATATTTGTAACTCAATTTAATTTATTCCAGGTACATATTTGTAACTCAATTTATTTATTCCATGTNTGTAACTCAACTTAATTTATTCCAGGGACATGTTTGTAACTCAATTTAATTTATTCAGGGACGTGTTTGTAACTCAATTTAATTTATTTCAGGGACATATTTGTAACTCAATTTAATTTATTTCAGGGACATACTTGTAACTCAATTTAATTTATTCCAGTGACATATTTGTAACTCAATTAAATTTATTTCAGGGGCATATCTGTAACTCAATTTAATTTATTTCAGGGACTTGTTTGTAACTCAATTTAATTTATTTCAGGGCCGTGTTTGAAACTCAATTTAATTTATTTCAGGGGCATATCTGTAACTCAATTTAATTTATTTCAGGGACGTGTTTGTAACTCAATTTAATTTATTTCAGGGCCGTGTTTGAAACTCAATTTAATTTATTTCAGGGACCTCTTTGTAACTCGGCAAGTCCAAATCTTGCTGCTACTCCCGACCTTTGTTTCATCGACAAAAAGTGGCCAGTGTTAATCTTGTATAGGCATTATCATGTAAAGTGTTCTACAACGCTTTTCTCGCTTATATAAGTTTGATGTGTTGTATGTCACGTGACTTGTTTCGTCCAAAGTCTTCATCGTAACAGTTGTTGTCCATGTTAGTGATAATTGTTTTAATAAACATTTTGGCCTCTGAGTGCTTTTTACGATCTTGAGTTTTTAAAAGTCTAATATCATCTCTTATCTACTGGCTTCAGTTTCTTTTTTCTCTATTTTTTCACAGTTCCATACAGTTAGTGGGTTTATGGTTTGTGTGTAGGTTTCTTAACCACAAATAAATAAAAAGAAGAAAAGTAATTTTTGGATTTTCTATCTTAGAAATGTGTACTAACTTTTCTAAATGAGGAATGTCCTTCAGATGGTTTTATTAAATTCTCAGTAGCTACTAGCACTCGACTCATTACAAATTTAATCGACAACTCCGAGATTGGACTTCACTGCCACCACTTTTCTCTGTATAAATGTAATCTCCTTTAATTTTCCCTTCCTGTACTTACGAAAATATGGTTAGAAATTGTGGTGAAATGTTTGAATTGAACTAGATGACGTTTGAAAAATTATTATTGCCGTTGTTGTTATTGCTTACTGGATATTTCTGCCTCATTAATAAACCAAGAGTCAAAGGGGATAAGGTATTTACAGATGATTCATACTATTTTTTCCTTAAAACGTGTGCTTTGCCCATTGATGCATGTTTTTGAAATTCTTTGGAATTAATTCTCTCTATTATTTTTCAATAAATCTTGCAGTTTCTTTCTTGATCATAGTAAACATATATTACTATTACTATTATTATTACTTCAACCCAGCAAGTGGCACCTCGCAACAAGTAAGGAAGAGCACATTGCTTGAGTGGTTGTTGCTCTATGATGACAACTCGTAACTTCAGCACTCCCACATTTCCCATTATCATTATCACTATTACCATCATCATTATAATAATTATTATTTTTATTATTATTATTGTTGTGGTTAGTTAAACTTTGATTACACAAGAATTAAATAACAAAAGTTAAATTTATTCTAACAAAAATTACAGAAACAGCTATCAGGTGTGCTTACCGTAATTATTCTAATTTAACGTGGATTCTAATTAACGCGGATTGGCAAAAATGGCCAAAAATTTGTAATTAATCGTCTGTAATTATTAACGCGAATCATAATTTTCAAGCATTTTATTTGTCTCTAATTTAACGCGGATCTGAAAATTTTAAGAGAATAGACACTGGTTTTTATTTGCGAAAATATATATTTCGATGTAAATTGAAGTATTCATCTACGAAAAATGATCATCATCTTCTTCATCATCCTCAGCATTAAGGCTTTCGTGAGCCTTTTCCATACAGATTTGGAAAAATTCTCCGTTGCGAACCCTTTCAGGGTCCGAAAAAGTTATCCCACAAACTTAGAAGGATTTAATCATCATTTCCTTGTCCCAGGCAAGATAGTCGTATCCTTCTTCGACTCAGTCAACCATCTGTTGACGAGTTGGCACCGGAATTTTGTTGTTACTACTATTTTCATCAGGGAAGCTTTTAACAACACTTGAAACGTACAAGGCCCAACATTTTCTCAAAACGGCTTTGAAAGGCTTATTTAGGCATACATCCATCGGCTGGCACTTTGAAGTACACCCGGGTGGTGCCTGCAGACTATAAGAATTACTTTCCAATAATTGAGCTTTGACTCCATCAGTCAAATTAGCGGAAAAAGGATCACATGATAACAGGGAATTTTGAAAACCAAGCTTTTTACACTCAGCGCGTACCTGTTTTAACCAAATTTCTTTCACCCAGACCCTCATCAATTCATCATTCATCCATGCGTTGCTCAGCGTCTTAATAACAAAATCAGGAGGAATTTTCAAATCGTGAATAGTTTTATCAGTCTTCCCTTTAAAGATTTTCATTGGTGGAAGCATTTGCCCGTCTCCTGTAGCTGACAGAACGATCGTCAGATGTTTCTCCTCGCTTCCTGAAGAGCGAACTACACACTTTTTCTCGCCTTTTTGCGTAATACACTTTGTCGGAACCATGTCAAAGAACGCCGGTGTCTCATCCATGTTACCAACCAGGGACAAAGGGTACTTTCCAATACGCATGAAACGCGCAGCATCCTCATAAAATTTGCTAACAACGTTTTCCAACTGCTTAGGGAGTTTCTGGCTGAGCGAAGTACGAGCACGAAACGACAATCTGTGTCGAGAAAAAAACTTTTGAGCCCATCCTCTGCTGGCAACGAATGATGGGTTGTGAGGTTGAATCACATGCTTTGCTTTTTCTCGAAAGCTCATTACTGAAACTAGAAAATGCAAATCTCTTAAAACCAAAATCCACTTTAGCAGTTCATCTTCTAATTCAGAAGGATAGGATAGCAGTCTGCCAGCTCCTGGAAGATTACGTTTACTGGATAACTTGATATTTTCAGGTAATGGGCGGATATTACTGACCATTCCTCGGACTGTTGACTCATTGATTTCCAAAGCTCGTGCAGTTTTGGCAAAGTTTCCACTAACAGAATAATGCAAACGAATTTCTACTTTCTTCTTTTGTGTAAAACGTTTCCGTGTTTTGGAAGGTGGGTCTGGAACCAGTGTAGTAGGTGACGTGAAGTGAATTTGTAATAATTGCTCATAATGCTTTGAGAAATCCACCATATCATAAAAGTCGTGATTCTTTATCATGATTTGTTCAAGCTGTTCTGATGCTTTATCGGTGTACCTATCACACGTTTCTTTGGAGGAGGTGGAAGTGTTGACGTCCCTGAAGGCAAAAAAATAGTGAACAAGGTCGTCATAAAAGTCTATACGAAAACCAACGAAAAGTAAAAAAGGTATAAAGAATTGTACGAGTTTCTTTTTCTTACCTCCCACATAAATAACATAATCTTTTTCACTTTCATCCACAGGCTTAAGAAAGCTAGAGATTTTCGCTTGTTTGAGTGGTACTGTTGAAACTAGTTTTTTAAAAAGTTTTGCATCTTGGTATGTGTGGCCATTTTCACAATTGTTTCGTTCAAATAAGGCTGACGTATCGTCCTCATAACACAAATCATGCCATTCATAAAACATTCGAAAGTCCAAACATTCGAAAATAAAAAACGTTCGAAAATCGTCAAGGTAGAAAAAACACGACATTATAAAAAATGAAAGGAAAAAGTATTGAGACCTTTGTTACTTGGCTTTTCCTTTAACAACATGGAAAGCTCGTCGAAAATTTGTTTCAAGTAATAAATACAATAAATACAAATGAAATACCAATCATGATAGAAAAGGAATTTTCCACTGAGTGCCGTGTTAGAGGCCATCATGTATACCAGAGTGAGTAGGAAGCAAATGTTGGTAGTGAACTAATCGTCTGCAAAGAAACACGACCTGGTGGGCTTGTCGAGGATAAGTACGCAATGGCGCTTAAATACGATGATGTAACTGTTGGACATGTACCAAAGTTCTTGTCAAAATAGTGTATTTTTACGTAAAGAATGGTGGTGAACTTTTTGTGAGAATAACAGGCAAGAGACTATTTTCTAAAGATATACCTCAAGGACGGATGGAACTTCCGGCCTTAAATACTTTCAAGTCAACAAATGTGAAAGTTTATACAAAGCTGCCATATCTCGTTTCCAATGCTCTGAAGGATTACAACGAGTGCAAAAAGGTACGAATTAATAAGAAGAACAAGAACTAAAGAGCTTGTAAAATTTATTAAAGGAAAAATTCATTTGAAAAGAGTTTTTTTTTTAAAGTCAAAAATGTTTCTTGTTTCGTGCGGATAATTTTTTTTGCCTCTAATTATTAACGCGGATTTGTGGTGTTCCACAGTTGGTATTTAAACGCCTCCAATTATTAACGCGGGTTGGTCAAAATAATTATATTTACCGCCGCGTTAAATTAGAATAATTACGGTATTACAAATGCAAGCTAATTTAATTCCCCCGTCCTGTATTCCAAAAAATACGGTGCGAATTTGTAGTGAAATGTTTGAAATAAGATAGACGGCGTTTAAATTATTATTATTATCATCAGCATTATTATCATAATCATAGCAGAAAAAAAAACAAACAACAGCAGAAACATTCAGGTTCAGTCAAAATTGTAATCTCTTTGAAATGACTTTGCAGAAAAACAAAATGAAAATATCAAGATAATGTCCTAGAAAATATAAATTTTCACTTAGTATTTACAACAAGAATTNACCGCGTTAAATTAGAATAATTACGGTATTACAAATGCAAGCTAATTTAATTCCCCCGTCCTGTATTCCAAAAAATACGGTGCGAATTTGTAGTGAAATGTTTGAAATAAGATAGACGGCGTTTAAATTATTATTATTATCATCATTATTTTAACAATTTCTTTGGATTTCGTACTTTGGTTTAAAAAATTCTTAGCACCAGGTTAAAAGCAATTAACTAAGGCACTAAGCCTTTTATGCATATCTTTTTTGGTGTGTATTTAGGAATATTCCTCTTCTTCTTCTTCTTCTTCTACTACTACTACTACTGCAACTACTACTACTATTACTACTACTACTACTTATTATTATTATTATTATTATTATTATTATTATCATTAGCATTATTATCATAATCATAGCAGAAAAAAAATAAAAAAACAACAGCAGAAACATTCAGGTTCAGTCAAAATTGTAATCTCTTTGAAATGACTTTGCAGAAAAACAAAATGAAAATATCAAGATAATGTCCTAGAAAATATAAATTTTCACTTAGTATTTACAACAAGAATTAAGTAAAATAATCCCGTTCTTCTCATTCTAACTCCGAGCCCCAACTTAAATTTAAAAAGCTATACAAGTTTATATTATGCAATATCTTAACGATGAATACTACCAATTATTTGTTAAATTCTCTAGCTAAGAATCGTCTTCCTTATCTTTTTGTGTTATCCTCGCCTTCAGTTTTCTTGAACCGTAATCATTTCGTTCCTGGTTTAAAAGAAAACAAACAGCTGTCTTAAATTACAGAGCATGATTGACTGGCACATTCTTCACAGAAAAAGGAGTTGCTATTAAGTTTAAGTATCCTACTGTTAATAAAATATGTCAGGTGAGGCTGTCATGCACTAGTTCTTTGTTGCAACATACATGAAACAAATTAATAACAGGTAAACTGTAGCTAAACAGTGTATAATACAATATCATTGTTGTTTGCTACATGAAGAGGTTCCAGTTGACTTGCAGGGACTGAATCTACAACAAAAGGTGAAAGTTGCGCAGATAAACAGTGCAATCGTAACCAGTTTTCATTGAATGGAAATAACAAGCTGGCATGAGAAGGAATTCAAATTTTACTAATGCACCATAATTCCCGTTTATTTAGACATAAATGAGATCAAAGAAATGAATTTCTGATTTTTGTTTATTTCAATTTTTGTTCATGCAAAACTTTTCTATTCTTTACCTCTATCCTGGTTTTGTGTTTCTTTCTGTGAAGCGACATACAAGCACTTCGATATAATTATTACATCCTATTGAGTCTATTACTCACCCAGAACAAGCACAGGGCCTAAACATGTTTNGACCCTGATTAGGTCGATTAGTGTTGTAGCATTTATTCCAGAATCATCACCTTTAATAAAAATATACTCCAAGGCTAGAAAAAATGGCCCCGGAAATTGTATGAAACGTACAAGTGCTGGATTGGCGGAATTCAAACGAATGAGTTAAGACAGCTTTCTTAATTCTTTACTTGTCAAGAATAATTTTTCACTGTCGTTGTCTATGTTGCTGCAACAGCGCAAAGCTTGGTTATTTCTTTTGATTGAGGATGAAAAGTTGTGAATTCCAATATGGTGTGTTGCCTAGCAAGGAGAAGAGGCATGGCTCTCACAGTTTACATTAGGCGCTAAAGGCCTTACTCTCTTAACCTCTCTCAGAAACGGCTGGTTATCTTCTGACGGGATATTCATAGGATCTGTACCATCATAACCTTGGTCACTGATAAAAATCAAGAGTAGATTCTGAAGAAGACTTGGCAGTAAAAGCGATTTAGGAGCAACAGTTAATTCAATTCCGAAAAGTAAATATTGAGAAACAAAAAAATGGTATGATTGTGTTAAAGAAGATATGCATGCAATGGAGGTGAAGCGCGCCAACGTGATGGATCAAGCCTTGTAGAAGTAAAAGATTCGCTGTGTGAACCCCTGAAAGGAAAAGAAGAAGAAGAAGAAGAAGAAGAAGAAGAAATATAGATTAACGCGTCAATGTGAAATAAATTGTATTATAATTTTTTATTTTGATCTTGGTGTGGATATTGGCCTATTCTGGAAGTAACTGTGTTTATAATTGTCAGTTGTATTTATTTTCTTGGTTTTTCTTTTCCCCACTAATTTTGATTACGAAACATTTTTTTGTGTCTTCATATCACGGGCTGTTTTTTTTTGTCCACTAGTGAAAACGTGATTACACAGATCAACGATACTCCATCGAAGTGTCTTTATTCAGAACGTTTAACAAAATTGTGTCTGATTCACTTCACTGATCTACGTCCTCTCAGCCCAAAAGCTACAGAGAAGAAGGCAAAAGAAGTGTCCGCAAAAAGTAATTATATTAAAAAGGGTTTATTAGGGCCACACTTTTTACATGACGGTGAACACATTCTGTCAAGGAGCAAGTTAAGAATTATTTAAATCGATCGAATACTATTAAATCAAAAGACTTTATCAGAAGTAGCTGAATAAGCCTTTCATTGCGATGGGTTTTCTTCTCATACACTATTAAGTCATTTTCATTAATAATATTCAAGGTTTTATATGTTTAGATGTATGAATACAAAAACTGTAAAATATATAAATAGTGAATAAGAATTGCAGGACCTTAATAATGGAAGTGCAAATGAAAAAAAGACATTAGTAGTACTCTTGGTTTTCTTTCAATTTTCATGCATGTTATTAAAACTTCGCTTGATGAAATGTTTGATAGCTCAGGTATGATATAAAACAAACTGAGAGAGTGATTTTACGATGCAAATTTTAAGGCAATATGTTCTAAAACATGATGAACAAATGAAAGGAAATATTCATAAACGGTACTTAATATGTAACAAACCCAGAAGATTTTCCTCTCCCGACCTTTACACACGAACCATTATTCATGAAAGTCACACAAAGATTACCAGTAGATGGAAAAATATGTGCTCCAAATGTTTTGAATCGTGACCATTATTATCATAGTTATAGAGGAGCCGTGGCTTAATGGTTAGTGCAATTGCACAGTAACCAAGAGGTTCCGGGTTCGTTTCCCCGAGCAGGCAAGGAGAATTTGGAACTTTACAAAAGAAAGAGCCATTGGTTGGCGTCAGGAAGGGCATCCGGTCAAGAAATTCCTCACTGCCAAAACAAAATCTATCTGAAGGGAACCACCTGAGCTCCAATTGCTGGGGGAAAAAGGACGTCAAAACAAAAGTTATTATCATACTTATCATGACTATCATCATGACCATAGTATTATCACTATCATCACCAAATTATAACCACTATCACCATTACCACTACCATCACCATCCATCACAACCACTACCACTATCACCACCCACAATTAATCTCCATCAAAATTCACCATTATCACCATCACTACCACACAACCAACTTCATCATTGCCACCATTATCACAAAGTGCTGTAAGATACAACAATAGCATTCCGTCAGCCTCCTCCATCTACAATGGCTAGTAACAGGTTGTCGTTTCCACCAAAAACTTTTGCTATCCTTTCATTTAGACTGTCAACAAAGTCTTTCTCTGCAATCCTCTACCTCTTTTACCATTGGTTATTTCAGCGAATCAATGGACACATACGAAAATGCCATCTGCGTTCTTACTATAAAATGTAGATCCATGGTATAAAGCGGGGTTGGGACATAAAGAAAGACTGTCAAACACAAAGGTTGATGCGCCAGTAGCAAATGTTATTTTGAATAATGGAAATGAAGAAAACGTATCCATAGTAAGGAAACCAATACACCTATTTTCTTTTACAGAAAACAAGTCTGGACATTAAAGTTTCAATTTTTTAAGGGTCACAAACATACCTTTTATAACAGTCAAATCCTTGAAAATGAACTTTATTAATTCTTTGTTATCTTTGTAGGAATTACGAAAGCCATCTGTGGGAGTATTGGTGGCTGCCCCCTATTTCTCCTATTCTTGTCACCACCACTCAGTCCAATCTTGTTATCGTATATATTTCTTACACGGCGGGTGAAATTTGAAGAATAGTTATTGTCAAATTGGTTCCAGAGAGGCATACAGTGCCAGATTAAATGTTATTTAGAATGGCAATAATATGTTATGACCTGGTCCAATGTAATTGTAATGAGTGCCTCAGAGTATTCCATATGTACACAAACAAATATATATATATATATATATATATATAATATATATATATATATATATATATATATATATATATATATATATACTAAAATGATTTTTAAAAATGACGCTCGTATATTGCATATAAACATAATATTTACAAAAATCAAACAAACAAAATACAAGGCACTAATAAATACAATGACAAAAAAATACAGGGAGAATTTTATAAAGAACAGAAAAAAGGAAATAAAAGAAATAATGAAAAACATACTTTATCTATATAATTATATTTATATAAATTTATAATCAACAATAACTAAATAGGGATTTTTATTTAGTTGATACACATACATACACACATATATGCATATAAACATAAATACATAAATACATATATACAATAAACCCGTACTTCATTAAGCAATAATACTTGAAAATTAAACTGTTGCAGACTCAAGTTGTTTTTTTACCCTTAGTGTGCCCTAGAAATTGAAGTTATCTTTATAATTAGTAAATAAACACAATAAAAACAATGCTAATACTCACGATAGCATCAAATATCTTCTCGCTCATGATTTTCATGTCATGGCGTCTGTGTTTCAAGTCTTGTTGCAACCTGAGAAAATAGGAAAAAGTAACATATAAATAACGCATTGTCCACCAAGTCTCTTACCTGAGTGTTTAGTATAACTTGTACCCAATGGGAAAAAAACGTAATCATGGTTACCATTAGAAACGATTTTGAGACATCGTGATTAGAGAAAGAAATGGAAATTGATAGAATTGGCGAAACACAAGGCCTTCAAATTGATAGGATCTACCACTAAAACATTCCATAAATATCAAACACAAAACGTATAAACAACTCCCACGGGCAAAGAGGCCCAAGAAAGATCTGACATACACAATCATCAGAGTGAATATCAAGCAGATTATACAATAAAAACTATAGTAACAGTGACGGCGATAGTAATGCTAATGCTAATAATAATAATAATAATAATAATAATAATAATGGAAACTTTTTATTTTTTCATCTGAACATATACAATTACAAACCTCACTAATCAAGGTAGTTTGCATTGGCTTGCCTATTTAACAAAATCAAAATTAAATATTTTACTAACAAAATCAATAAAGCGACAATAGTTCAGGGCTGGTCCATGGTTTATTTCTACGACAGAATATGTAGTATGTGGTGCGAATGATTATGTTGGAAAGTTTGGTTGAAAGAAAGCGCTCGTGTTTGTTGTCGATGTTCAAAGCGTTGCACATTTTACTGAAGGTAATACAAGATTTACCGAATATACCTAAAGAGCTCATGGAGAGATTTACGAAACTAACTTTCGAAAAGCTGGATTGTAAATCACGAATTAAAGAACG
>RDPX01000303.1:329665-340001 GCA_003991215.1 Morbakka virulenta
ACATTATATTTCACTACATCCACAGAAAATAGCTTGGTATAGTGTTGCAATATTTATATCAGGTTGTATAGTTAACGTTGTATGCGACATGCGCTGGGTAAATAAAGTGACGGATATTTTTAATGTCTTAAAACATGTTTATATCAGGCAACAGACGACATTCGGGTTTCAAACATAAGATAAGTTCCAAATTACAGCTGTCAAGGGTTTAATTTGACTTTGCAGGATTAATTAAGCCGCGTTAATAGTGTTCAAGAATTCACTATCGAGTTCAAGGGCATCAAAAAGCTGTGATTTCGAAGTTCAGGTAAGCTACAAGATTGATGAATAATTACCAAAAGTTCTGGAGATCCAAGGAAGCTCACATACACATATAAAAAAAATACAAAATACAAAAGAATAAGAGTACAAAAATACAAGAATTTAGAACTTAACTAGTCACTCACACGCTTTTCTTTTTATAAGAATAGTAAAATTTCGTTGAGGGTGAAGTATTCTTATGATTTAACAAAATATAAGGGTGAAATATTCTTAATATATTCTTATATTTTATTTTTTATTTTTTCCAAACAGCTTGTTAATTCATTGAATAATCACAACGTCACAATTCGAACGTCAACATTCTAACGTGACATTCTACTCGATGACGTTGTTGAAAGTGTATGGTTTGTTATGAGAAAATTCTCTCCACGTGGAGTCGTGTAAGAGTCTAAAGTATAAGTGTGATGGCTACCCCAGTGAAGAAACAAAAAACTCGCGAACATTTTTGCTTCACAAAGTCAATCAAACATAGAGGAATATAATTTTTTTTAAAAATTCTTATTTTACTATATTTTTTAAAAAATTGTGTAGTTTTTTTTGGACACCCGATATATATCATGAAGTATGATTAGAAAGATTTCAAACTTGTCTTATTTTAATTGCCACAATATTTCTGTTTTACTACAATTCTATTCTTATGAAACTCACCCTGGAAATATTCTTAAGATATTCTTACAAATTAGACAATGTTCACCCTGATATTCTCATAGAAGCTATTCTTATAAAAAGAAAAGCGTGTAGTATTACTAATAGCAGTGCTAACATGCAGCTCATAATATTAACCCACCAGCCTTTATATATATAAATATATATATATATATATATATATATATATATATTAACAAATGAATATGAAATGTCATCAGCAACAGTGTTCTACCACATTAAAATGTAGGAGCTATCATATAGTCAGATATATGAGTAAGAAAAACTCTTAATTTCACAGTACTCAGAGTTTCATGTCTTTCACAATCTTCAGCTGTATACTAATTTCATTTGTATGGTTATGTTAAAGTTATGTTATATACAATAAATAAAATGCATTTAAAAAAAAACTAAAGATAAGCAATTACATCTTTAATGCAGATTTTCACTCTTTCAGCACATTATGAATTATCTTGGAGAGGTCAATCAATTTGACTTTATATGCAAGGCCCCCATTAGACCGTTTTTACTCATCGTGCTAACTAATTATTTGTAGTGTGCCTAATAGTCATTCTGCTTGTGTCAAGAGCACTAGGACTGCCAAATATAGTGGTTAAAAACCAGTACCATTGAAAAATACATGCCACCTATTATTTAAAGTTTTAAGAAGCAAAATGCTCTGACACTTCATGCCAGTCTTCCTTTCCAGCCAACTTTCCATAATCTCTCCCAAGAGAGAAATATTTATAAACCAAAACAATGGCCTTAAGTTTGGTTGGATAGCATCGGGTACTTTTTTCTTATTGTGCTACCAAAGTGTTGTTGATCAGTGTTGTTATTGTTGTTGTTGTTTCCCAGGCTCTGTTATACCAGGAAGCCTGCACCACGCAAAAAGGGCACAACGCCAACTAAACCTGACCATAACTGTATGATTTGATGATTTAATATTGTTGTCTGAGGCCTGCCTGAAAATTAACAGCAGTCTTCTATGAGATTTATGACAGTGTCGGGACTAACTTGGAGGAGCGAACGTAAGTCTGTGTGAATGTTGTCTCTGCGGTGTTTGTAGGTATTTATTAATGGGTGATGACCACAGCGACGTCACGAGAGGCGTGCTCTCTCCGGTTTTGAAAGCTGAGTTTTTGTGTAGTTTTTGTGGGTGGAGGGGGTATTTAATATTTTGTTGTTGGTGGGATTGTTCAGTGCTTGTCTGGTGAGTTAAGTGTGGATGTGTTTCTAGTACTGTCTGATGTTTAAGGGTGATAATATGAAATTTAAGATGTTAGTGTACTATCTGTGAGGTGTATTTGGTACTTGTCTGTGTGTAGAAGAGTGATCACGTAGGAAGTAGCACGGGCTCTTTGCGATGTTTGTGAATTGTGAATTGTGTGCCTCTCATGTCTAAGTGTTGTCGGACTGCAAGAATCTTGGCTTCGGCGTGTAAGTGTTCTGTGGGTGTAGAATGAGCACTGCCCAGCGTAATTCTGAATGGATAGTATGTAGTTTGTTTAGTATTTGTGTGTTGGATATGGCAGGGTGCCAAGCTGAGCTTGTATAGTCTATGATGAAGCGAATGGATTGTTTGAATACTATGGCGATTGTTTCTTTGTGTTGTGCTTGTTGGTGACCTTAGTGCGCTTAGTCTGGGTCTGCATTTTGTGATTATGTTGGTGATGTGTGGGGCAAATGACATGAAAGTGCTGTAAGTGACTCTAAGGATTTTTGATTCATGTGTATGTGGTATTGAGGTACCGTCCAGTGTTGCTGTGGGTCTGTACTGAATTTCTTTGTTGTGACTTGTGAGTAATGTGGTTGTGGAATATAAAGTTACCACATCCAGTCTATCTAGTTTTTGAATTGTGTGGTATAAGCTTGTACTTCTGTGAAGCATGCATTTTTGTATACGTGTAATCATATGATTGTTAGGTCTTCTGCGCAAGAGGAGATGTATATGTTGTTTGGAGGTGTTAGTATGTCATGCATGTATAAATTAAAAAGTGTTCGGCTTAGCGTGGAGCCTTGGGAAACTCTGTTAGAAAACCTCCTGATTTTGGATGACTCGCCGTTGTAGTGTACAAAAGCTTGCCTGTCTGTTAAGTTGTTGGTGGGCCAGCGCTTGGTGTTGCTGTGTAGCGTGGTATTGTAGATTGTATTTATGAGAAGTGGTCTGGAGATGACATCGAAAGCTTTACTTATGTCTATTGTGATTAGGAGAGGAGTGTAAGTTGTGGGGGAGTCTTGAATTGATGCCATCTCGTATTTTTTGTGTGACATTGGCGAGTAGTGTTGTAGTAGAGTGTGGTGTGGTCTGCAGCCGTGTTGTATGTGTGACAGTGATATGCATGGTGTGATTTTGGGTAATAAAAGGCGTTCTACTAATTTGAATGGTGTGCAGAGTAGTGTAGGAGGCAGCTTGTGCTGGTGTTTTGACTGGTATTTCCGAGATTTTATAATTTTACCTATTTTCCAAATGTGCGATATTATGGAGTGTGCGTTTGAATAATTAGCTATGTTAGTGAGTGTTTGTATGCCATGTGGTCCAAGACATTTTAAGGGAATATTTGACATGTTATCGATGCCCATGGCTGTGGAATTTATAAGTTGTTTGATGACTCGAGTAGTGTCTTTGTTGTGGCGAGTAAGATCTAGCAAGAATTGTTGTTTATGCCTGAAGATGAATGTCTCCTTTGTGTTTGGATAGTAATGAGCCCCATTGTTCACTAAGAACTCATCCCAAGCAACACGCTTGCAGTTGGGAATGGTTTGTTTTGAAAAAAAGGTTATAAACAGACAATACATAAGTACAGAAATAAGGGTTTCAAAACATTAAATAATAAATAATTTTATGACATGATAACGTTTTACTTGCTTTTAGCAAAGCCTATATTAAGCATCTAACGCTAATTGCATTCTATCGTTTCGGGGTTTTTTGTGTCTTTTTCTAAGAGCTCTCGTAGGGAGAAGAGTAATATCCTTTATTTACAGATTACGATGTAACCTATTTGAATATTATTAAATAAATAAACATGATATACATAATTTCAAAAAATTGAAGATTACGAACCCCCGGCAGTTTTGGTCACTTATTAAAGACAAAAAAGTATATCGCTAAAAGATATTGAAGATATATATATATATATATATATATATATATATATATATATATATATGTATAAATAATGAAATCAAATCCATTGTAGAAAAAGATGGAAAATTAAGTGAAATTTTTCTATGTAATATAGATGTCTGGCAAGGTGAAAACCTTTCACTTCTTTTATTGCAATTATTTCTTAATGACTTGGAAAATGCACTCACAAAAATTTTGTATTTTGCAAATGTTGTATTGCGATGGGAACATATTTTGTCACCAAATTGAGCGATTTGATACAGTTACATTTATTGACCAATTTTTCTCTTACAGCAGTATACTTTATATACTCCAAATAGCTAAGTCTGTGTTTGCTGATTGAAAAGCATAGCTTCTAATAGCCAAGTAAAGATTTCATACTTCCGACACTTCACTTGCTTTTTCCTTGATTTTTTTCCCCTCAAGACTTTTAAATATAGTACCATCATTCTCAGTCCACATTAAGTCACTAAATGTTCTTTCTGGGCAATCCATTTAACTGAGATTTTTTTATATTTCCCAATTTTCTTTTAGTACTCTTCCTGAAGCTTGAACCACCGCTTTTACCATCTCCCTAAGCTTTAGAATATTCACGTCAATTACCTGCAAACAACCACGGGATCCCCACAATAACCTGCCACGTTCTAGTAAATAAACTGACCAATTCCTGCCCATAGCACATATCTGTGCGACTTTGGTCCAGTCGAGTGCCAGCGAAAAAGCTTTTGACCAAACTAAATGCAATTTTAATTGCGATATTCAAATTTTGTACAACAAATTGTTTTTTTTGGCTACTTCAAACGATGGTACACCAAAGCTCTGGCTGCAAATCTGAACCTTTGATCAAGCTGAGGGGTATGTCACGTACTTTGAAATATTTATTATTACAACCAATGTATAATTTTTCGTGTTGTCATAGTTCCACAAGGCTTTGCATATTCAAGTCTAGGCTTAAGCCTGGAAGCCAAATTGAAAAGATGTTTCTTTCGGATAAAATACAGAAATGTAAGGAAATTCTATCTAAAGTTAATTGCCAATACCGTATGTTTTGACGTGATGTAAAAGATTTTTCTTTTCTTATTTGATATGATTAAGTTCTGTCGGTGTATTGAAAATATTAAAACATTAAGAATATCCTCGTATGGAAAAGAGTCATCAGAGAGAACCGAAAATTGAACAAACTAAAACAAGATCGTTGTTGGAAATGAGTTTTAAGTCTGCAAAACATACCATAAAGCGTTTTAGCTACAGACTCCAGTAATTAACGAGCGGGATTTCTATCACGGACTTGTCTTCAGTACTACATCAAAAAATGATGACCAGGGAGAAGCTTTTTCAGACTTTGAGGTTTATATTCTCAACGTTTAAAACACACACCAAAATTAGAGCCAGATAAAAAAGCTAAGTCTAGACTCGCTGATCTTTCACACTCGTTTTGCGGTACTCCAATGGATTCAAGACATTCATACGCACAGATATTATTTTAAAGCAATCAAAAACCTACAGCGTAATCCAGACATTGTTATTAGTAGCCCTGAAAAAGAAATCGGTGTAGTTATATTGGACAAAATTACGTAAGCAAAATGAACAACATCATTAAGGACAAAACAGGATTCAAGTGTCTTAGCCAAGTTGAAGTAAATGACCACATTGCTTAAAACAAGCGCAGAATTCAGAACCGCTTTTAAAAACTGATAAAAGAAAAAAAACCCTAACCACCAGACATTTAGAAAAAAATAGACCATCTGGATCTTACCAACCTAGAATATAGGTCCTACCTAAAATTAACAACAACGATGTTCCCGTCAGGCCTACTTTATGAATGATTGGCTCTCCCTAACGCCAGCTTGCAAAATGTCTTGTATTTTTATTTCAACCAATGCTAAATATACACTCTTGTTTCTGTGTTAAGAACTTATTTTTATTTTGCAATAAAATTCAAAATTGATTGACGGATCCAACAGAACCCGTGCTATGTTGTTTTGATATCAGAAGTCAATTACAAACGTTCCTTTAGGCGAGGTCATTAATTTTGCTCTAAAATACTGTACCACGAAAACATTGAGTTACCGCCCATTTCTGTAGATNTCCCGTCAGGCCTACTTTATGAATGATTGGCTCTCCCTAACGCCAGCTTGCAAAATGTCTTGTATTTTTATTTCAACCAATGCTAAATATACACTCTTGTTTCTGTGTTAAGAACTTATTTTTATTTTGCAATAAAATTCAAAATTGATTGACGGATCCAACAGAACCCGTGCTATGTTGTTTTGATATCAGAAGTCAATTACAAACGTTCCTTTAGGCGAGGTCATTAATTTTGCTCTAAAATACTGTACCACGAAAACATTGAGTTACCGCCCATTTCTGTAGATGTTTTTGTAGAATTGGTAAGCTTACGGACTAAATCAGTTGAATTTAGCTTTCAAAATGTTGTGTACAAGCAAGTTCACGGTGATGGGCTTGCCACAAGGTCCGGCTTTGGTTAACATATTTGTAGCCTATTATTGCAAACAATAACTGAAGTCTATATAACATTTAAATGCTCTTGCACTGTATGATTATGTAGTTGGTGTTATCTTATTGACTAATAAATCAGTAAGACATTACTACGTTTATGATTAAATTTACAATCTCTATCCACCTATATTACCACTGAACATGAACAATATGCTTGTACACACTTTCCAGATCTCTAAGTAGAAAAAACTCCTACCTCTTATCAAAAACAAGTGTATTTTGAAAGGCAACCTTTACTGGACAATACGTAAAATATGGCTCATTCAGTTCCAGGCAGTTCAAAATTGGTTTCATAAATTATTGGGCTTATCATCGTTACTTGCTCTGGTGACAGTTGGAGAAATGTAAAAAACAACTTATTTTGTTAAATAATGGTTATCCTAATGTACTAGGCAAAGTTATTCAATAAAAAAATGTTAAAACCCCTGATAAGCGCTTCTACCCATAATGTCTGAAATGACCATGGGTAGGCTGGTTTTCACTTCAATCAAAAATCAAATTAACAGGTCAGTTTTCGAATGCTATCGAGCCACTACGCCCAAAGTAATTTTCGCTTCATATTTTATAGTATTTCGCTAAATATTCTTTTGTCGTCTACAAAGAACCTCTTGCCTGTCACAAAGTTAAATATGGTTGTTTATAAGTTTGATTGTTGGGGTGATGCCGGGTACGTAGACCTAGCCTTCTTAGATCGATCGACAGAATAAAATAACACAGGTCTGGAATTTTCAATGAAAAATTTTGCATGAATCGAGTAAAGCAAAAAAGAAATTACTAGAGTATTAATTGTGATCCGGCTACAAAATATGTGATTGTGCCAATTCGGCGAAAATTTCAAAATCAAACAATTAAAAGTATTTGACAATGTTAGATCTCGCTTTCACCCAGAGGCATGGGAGAAAATTTATATTCAACTTTCAGCGCTTCCTCTTTGGGGACAAAAATAATTAAATATGGTCTTGAACTGTTACAGGGAGCCAGTTACAAAGAGTGGCGGGCTTGGTCGATTCTTTCTGTCTTTTCTGTATTGATAAAAAACCCACTTGTGTTTTTTATATCCTGGAGTCTTGTCATGGTGGAGTAACTGCGAAGAGGCTTTCTACCAAAATGAAATATGTTTTGAATCAAAAATAATTTATTTGAAAAATATGCCTATGTCTCTCTCACACAACGTAAATTCTTTTTTTATGTTAACTCTGCCAACTAACTGATGCTCATTCAGATGGCATAATATAGTTTAGATTCCGCTGCTGTAACACATGGCTTACCAAGGGGTCTAGTTAGACTCTGGGCATTCATGAGTACGCTTTTTGGTTCGTCGATCTGTAAGTTCACAGTGACTGCACCACCACGACGATGTCAGACCACGACAGGCCATTTTCTCGGAGACTGGTTTCCTTGTCTGTAATCTCTAAATTTTCCAGTCAAAGGCGTGATCTTGTGTCCAGCAAAGTTTGGCTATTTTGTGATCCTTAATGCCACCTTAATGTACAGTTTTTTCTGTGCTCCTATGACCTTTGACCAAAGGAGAGCGTTGACTTATCAATATAGGAGGGAAGTCACTTATTACAATGTTGTCTGTGAACTATTTTGTTCTGTTTTTTAAGTGGGGCTGTGTCCTTTAAGTGCCACTGTGCCCTTTCATTTTGACTGCATGTTCCTTATAGTGGATGATATAAAGAAGGATCACAGCTTATTGTATTTTCTGAGAGTTCTTCTTAAATGGTCGTTCATGTTATTGACATAGTGTAGATAAATTCTTTTAACAGGTTCCATCTCTACCTGATGATTGACTCCAAACGTTCTGTGTGGGGCTCTCTGGACACCCTTGGCATGATATTCACAGGGAAAAAGAGCTTTTTGAAGGTTCCGTCTTCCTTTTGATGGTCGTCTGAGTTTGAAATACTTCTTGCTCCTCTGAACAGAGGTGTGATGACACTATTACGAGCCTGAATAGTGTGATGCATTGTTTATATACTGTTGGTTTCCTGTAGGTTATAAGAGATCGCATAGAGCTTGAAAATAAATATCGACATGAAAGGTTAAGCATTGACCAACATCCTTCCTGCGATTGCTGTTAAGATTCATGTTAAGATTACTGATGTTAGTGTAAGAACAAGATAATGAAGGAGTAAAAGTAGGCATTGGACTACTCGTATGTGTTCTTCTAAGCTTCTGTGTTCAAAATAAGACGATTGTTTTTCAAAAAATTCTTTTTCATTCATTTATGTCCAAAATGGAGTGTTTTTGAAGGGGACCGTCTAAGAACTGGGGCAAAGGACATTAAAAGTTAAAGAAATTCAGAATTATAACTATAACAGTGATCATAACATCAGAGAGAGAAGAAAAAGACGGCATTCCAAACATAACATAACTTTTCGAAAATTGTCGCCCTGCTAAATGATACGCCTAAATAAAAATATTTAATGTGATTAAAATCACATTAAATAGTTTAAATAATTATTCAAGAAAACTTAGCAGCCTATGTTTTTGCTTTCCTACTAAACACTTAATTGAATTGGAATGCTATTTTTGTGTATATAATTATAAAATTTATATTTATAATTATATTATTATTACTATTTGGATAGTACACTGTTCACTGAATTCCTTACATTTTATACTGTTCAAACAAGAAATAGTACCTGCAGTTCAAAAAAACCTCAAGGGCGTGAGTGAAATGTAGACATTAATTTGGCAGGCTATTAAACTGTATTTTTTGTTAGTAACAGATATACAAGCAGATATTCATTAACTTTGTTTCGGTTGTGGAAGTGACAGATCCACATGGCAGGAAATCTGCCCTGCCTTTTTCAGTCTTTATTCTCCATTTCCGATATTACCATGACTGTGAGAAGTGCAGAATCACAATACGTGATGTGAAGCACAACAGAGAGAGAGAGAGAGAGAGAGAGAGAGAGAGAGAGAGAGAGAGAGAGAGAGAGAGAGAGAGAGCAAGAGCGAGAAAGCAAGAATGCGCGGAGCCGATAATTAGCATTATTGCCTCAGAAAATTTTCAGATATATGACAGATATATAGATATATATAGATGGCAAAGCAAGTGGCTTTGGTATGTCACATTTCCTACATTAGTCCACACAAAACACTAATATTTTACTGGTGCTTTACAGCGCAACAAACAGCGTTGAATTCTTTTAACAGTGATACGAAAACGTTTATTCTCGGGTATTACTGTAGTCGGTTCCGATTCTGTATACCAGGGTCTTTAAAGGTAGTACCGTATTTTCTTGAATAGAAGCCGCAATTTTGTTTCATGAAAAATAAATAGAAGCCGCATTTATTTTATTGAAAGCATAAAATTAAAGCCGGAAATGGAATAACAACGACGTTTTTTTAAGACAAGATTTCTATTTCATCTTCGTTAATTACCTTATCTGTTAAATCAGTTACATCTTTTAAATTCTTCACTTCCAAATTTACGTCATCGTCTAGAGTTGAAATTGGTTCAAATTCGAGGTTCCCGTCCGATGTTCCTAACAAAACTCGGGCCTCTTCGGTTGGCTGGCCTTCTTTCAAGCAGTGAATTTTGTTTACATCACTGGTTGTAATTCCACATGTTTCGAAAGATTTCTTTACAATTTCAGGATCGATTTTCTTCCAAGCATCGACGACCCACTGAACTTGTAGAACATAGTTTGGTGGCTTTACAACCCCACCTTTCGTGTACTCGAAGTCTCCTTTTCGGTACCATTCATCATACAA
>RDPX01000303.1:357218-372822 GCA_003991215.1 Morbakka virulenta
AAGACTTGTATGACGAGGCCAAAACAAGAGTAGCATGTTATATGGCAAAATCGACTGACAATTGGATCAGAATAGTGTGGAAAAATGAAATGAATAAAGAGCATTCCTTATTAAAGAGAGATGCGGAAGCAGCAGTAAGAAGGGTGGCTGTAGATGCAACATTTGACAAAGCCCACGTAACAATTTGTCAAGAGAGATTTGATGATTGGAAGGAGGCATGGAAAAACTGAAGAAGCAGTTAGATTCAGGACAAAAAAGAAGCCGCGAAAATAGGTTAGAAGAGAAACCACTGCAGAGCGAGATTACATTGAGATAAGAGAAGGAAGTTTACGTATGGTTAAAGTGCAATACAGATACAAGAAAAACGGCATCAAAGTTCACTTTACGGGAGCAGATGGTGGAATCAAGAGCGCGGAAGAAGATAAGAGAACTCAATGATACCGATGAATGTAGGTTGTGTGGAGAACAGCGAGAGAAGATACAGCATCTCCTGTTTGGGTGTAAAAAGCTTGCAGGATCAGAATACGTGAAACGCCACAACAATGCACTCAAAGTTTTGGCAGTGAAATGGGCGATGGAGAAAGGATTACTTCCAGAAGGAACGAAGTGGTACACCCAGAGATGGGAAAAATGTAAAATGTTAGAGAAAGAAGGCAAGAAGCTGCATTGGGATTCGAAAGAGAAGAAACTGCACAGCAAGGAGACCAGATCTTACCTTAGAAGACGGAGAGAAGAAAACAATTTTGCTAGTCGATATGGCATGTCCAAACGAAATGAACAGACGTCTTAAACGAGAAGAAAAGATTAAGAAATACGAACAATTGTGTTTTGAGATACGTCAAAGACGGAAAGACTACAGTATAACGTAAAAGTGGTTCCAACAGCTGTTGGATGTCTCGGTGGAGAAATGAAAAAACTGAAAGCGGACATTTAAAAAATCTGAGTTTGATAATGACAAAGAACTCCAAGTATTATATTGAGAGAAATCCAAAAGACAGTATTTTGGGAAAATGTTAATCATTAGAAAAGTATTATTGGGACCATTGACCTGAGGTTCAAAATAGAAGTGAATCTTCCGAGCCTTTCGCATCACAAGTCAACACAACATCGTAAAAGTGAGGTGGGCCGATTAAGGTCGTACAGTAAAATGAGATGGTAAAATAAAGTGTACAAAACATGGATCCTTTTCAACCGCACAATTCCGACTCTTTCATAAGAACAAAAAAAGGATTGTTAAGACCTGCAGGCGGAGGAAAAAACACATTTCCAAGAAACTAATTGTTATCCCTGTTGAGGCCTCTTTGTCAGTAGCAACAAAACGAAAGTACCAGGCAATCTTGAATACTTATACGTTCCATATTTATACTGCAAAACCTACTTTATTATTTTTACAGGACTGGTTAAAAGGAGAGACAGGAAACGTTTACTTGTTAGAACACGATGAGGAAAGCAATGGTACTTTCTTGTCAATATATGTATGAATATTCAAAAAATAGTATCGTAAAGAAAATTAATGAATCCCTCCAAAAGAAAAACTTTAAGAGTTATTACCATATTTCTTCGATTAAGGACCTACGGATCTTTTATTAATTCTAGCACATTTCAGAGCTGCACTGATGGAAGGAGGCGCATATTAGAGGTGGGGTGTTAATTAAAACTTTGAATAATAATGAAAAAGACAAATTTTTAAAAGCTGAATAATTTTTATGTTACCAAATTAAACAATTTCAAACCAATTTGAATGTACCAAAAGTTACAGAAATAAGTTCACTCTATGTCAATTACTTCATAATTGTCGTCAACTTACAATATGATCACTTCAGGCATTGCTTGCACTACGTCAGTGTCTGTCACAATCTAAAATGGATCTTCATCTTCAGCATCTGCCACTGTGGGCATACCCCTTAATCTTTCAGCTACACTGCACGGTCAATCAGTCCTGATTTTGTTTATTTTATGGTCTTTGGAAACACCAATTGAAAGGCACAGCCAACAACTTCAAAAAAAATGAGGCAATATAATTTTAGGCATCCATTTCTGAATAGTCGAACAAGAAGGTGTGCTCCTTCAGACATCCACGTATTGTATTCCACAGTAAGATACTAGGGTCTTATGTAATAGGAACGTCACAGTCCCTCATTCAGATGCTAATCAAAATCTATGGTAATTAGTTATGTGGAAAGAACTCTGTTATTTTTCATGTGTGTAAGGTACTGTGGGTACTGTGATCATGTGTCCCCAGTGTCTTCTCCAGCGGTTCTAAACTGAAGGCCTCTTCGAAATTTATTAGTTTCGACGCCTTTATAGATATGATAAGAACTTTTTGAGCAACAAAAGATGTTTATTTAAAAGTTAATTAACTTAATATGAAGTAATATTAACAATAAAAAATAATAAAACAATGCATCTGGGAAGCGCCAAATACTATGCCTAGTAGTGGTTCTTTTTCGATTTGGTGGATGTCTTAATTATCCGTTTCAGTATGGCAAGTGCGCTTCTCGGCCTTTAGAATAAGGTCAAGTTAAGGCTCTTGCTCGTCCTTAGTTGTCTTTTGTTTTGGGTCTCTGGCTGCGAGGTATGTGGTCTTGACATGCTGGTACACTTAGTCTCGGTCAACCAAGAGGAAGTGCCCTCCAGCAAAGGGAATTCGGAAAGTGATTCGTGTGTTTTGCTGTCCATGGTATGTCCATCTTCACTTGTTCTGCCCCCTCTGTTCGAGTATCTCATGAACAGATATCTGTAAAAGGCATTAATGGCTCCACTGTTTATCTGGGGTGCTATCAGTGAAGGACCCAGTAAGGCAAGTTTACATTGTCTAGTCGTCTTAATTAATTTTTTAAGATGGGAATCTTTCAGGATGAATTACGAATACATTAAGGCTTAAATCCCAGAATTTTGAAAAAAATCTGCCCACAACAAAAGTATGGTACGAAAATGTGTGTAACTGTGTAAAATGGTGTAAAATTTAAAGTGCAGTGGCAAATTGTTTAATATTTTGATTTCGATTGATTTGCATTAACAGCTGGATAGAGGTTTTAGTCCTTTTACCTCTTTTTTACCTCTTGTGAATTAATATGTGGTTTTATTAATTTATGCGGCAATTTTTCTGTGGGATATACGAAGCCACAATCCTTCATTTCTGATTTCTTAATGGGCTTTACAACGCCCAAAGTTAAAAAATATGAAAGGGGGGTTTAAAAATCCATTCATCTTTATCTTTATAATAATAAGCGTTTTATCAAAGATAAAGTTCCATTAGGGCGGAATAGGATTGATATGTAATGACGAATATCCAGTTTTCATTGGTAACAGATAAAATATTTAGACAAGAGAATATAATCCATTATCATAGTTTTTTAGTTTGTTGCAATGGTGTATGTCTTTGGAGAAGATCTGGAAAAAGTAAAGTTGTTTAATTGTGTAAGAAAAAGAAAGAGCTAGCGCATAATTTTTGTATTTCCCTGTAAATTGTATCTCATAATATTACATGTTTAAAATAGCATAGTATCCCTATCCATGATTTGTAGCACAGAGGTCAAAAACATTTCTAATGAATCATATTTATTTTATTGACACCTGTTTTCTTACCGCTTGTCAAGACCAAGATGTGAGAATAAGAAGATTGATGAGGTATTCCTAAACACATTTTCGTACACATGTTGCAATATAATCGACTATTTTCTATTAAATTTCGCCCTCCTTAAGGAAGAAATTTAAATGGAAAATCGTACAATTTACCACCTGGCAAGGAAATGAAATTTTTAAAGTACTTTGGGTTCATTAACTTTATTGCTGATTGCAGCTAATGTTGAAAACCTGTAAATTTTCACGCGCTCATTTAGATACCTTCCCTTGCAAACTTTTCAGTAGGAAAACCACGTGTTGAATGTTTGAGAACAGGGAGCCAGAAAATGTCACTTTGTATTTACTCTAAATGGCGGAACTAGTAAGTGTTAGCAATATTGTTTTCTATGCTCAGATCATTTCTTTACTGTACAGAAACATTTTGTCTTGTAAAATTGGGCTTTGTTTATCCACACAAATAGATTAAATTTTTTTACCGACAGCAAAAAGTATAGCTGCATTGCATATTGTAAACAGCTGGTCTCACTTTGGCTATCAAAAAGAAAGTCCTAAATATATAGCGAAGATGAGATTAATGCGAGACATGGCTTTGATATGACGATAATAATATTACTGATAATCCTGTTTGAAATGTGTCACGAAACCAGATATAAACAAACAGAAATACACTCTGTGTTTATCTCTAACAACTTTGAAATTGCAATGACTATCTTGGAAACATAACAAGCATAAGGCCCTAACCTATCTGGGTATAAGTTCCCTTCGGCGTCTTCAATGCGTCTTTTCTCAGATTACCACTCTAACTGATTTTAGTAAAAATACGACTTGTATATATACGGTAAGAAAATCTAAAATTAATAATGCTCCAACGTAAGAATAATTAATGGATCACCACTAAACAACAGGGCTAAACTGAGAAATACTCCTACATAAACAAATGTAAACACAACTTACCTTAATTGTGTGGGAAAGTTATGAGTAACCCTAAGCTACACCTAAATAATGCTATGGGAAAATTCCGGACCTACTTAGAGAAAACGATGCGAAAATCCCAAGTATGCAAAACTGTCGACTATGACGTAAGAACACTGTTGTGCATCAGCTATCTGAATGCACAAGGAAACAAAGAAGAAAACCTAACGATGAATGGTTTAAGAGGTACCTATCTAAAAAGGGCCTAACAACTAAAAATCGTGGCAAATGTCACCAACCATTACTCTGCAGAGTGTACTTGACTAAATCGATGACGCTGGATAAGTTATAAGGAAAAATCGTATCATAGGGATGGCCCAATGCAAATAAATTTAGCTGCGTAGAAATAAGTCTGCATTGCTAAAAGACTAATTTTTTACACTTCTGGTAATGTGCACGAAAATCTTAAAAGGCTTCCGTCCACTGCTGGGAATGATTGGTGAGGACTGGTGCAGAGTGTGGAAAAATACGTAAATACCCGACAATGTGGAAAGGCGAGGAGCAGTAGCTTAGAAGTTAATGGAGTTGCATTGTAATCGAAAGGTTCCGGGTTCAAGTCCGCGAGTGGTGAAAGCTTTGAAACTTTAGAAAATACAAAAAACCCCCATTAAATTGCATCAGGAGGGGGAATTGAACTAAAAAATTCCTCACTGCTTCAGCAAAATTCATCTGACGGGTATTGTCCGAGCCCAATGTCTGAGAAAAAATATCTCCCAATGATATCCCAAAATATGTACAAACTAAATGATATGCCACTTATAACGGAGAAACAAATTAGATGCATTCCTTCCGGGGCTTTGGATGAGGTTTTAACAGGGAATCTCTCGCATGGTAAGCTGTTGATTTAATCACTTGGCCATTATTGCTTAAATGTAAAAAGAATCAAGACTGACGTCCACTGCTGGGAATGATTGGTTCCAAGATTTCCTAAAATTGTTTCATTGTCTTTTGATACAGTACATTGACCTAAAAAATATCATGGACAAAGATGGTTACGAACGAGGAAGTCCTGCAGAGAATAGGGAGAGGAAGAACGTTGATGAGGAAACTTCGAAAGCGACAACTGGAATTCTTTGGCCACATTATGAGAAAAGAAAAATTGGAGAATCTCACCATCACGGGAAAAATAGAAGGCAGCAGAAGTAGAGGGCGTCAGAGAACAACATTCTTAAATAGCGTAAGCAGTTGGATGAAGAAGGAGGTCTCGGCGTGGAGGGCAGCCAAGATTACAGAAGTAGAACTGCTGAAAGCCACAAAAGACAGAAAACGTTGGAAAGCCATGATCGCCAACGTCATGAAATGACAGGGCACCAACACAGACAGACAGACAGACATTGACCTCGTGCTCTATTCTAATAAAAAACATTGTGTAAATGTTCAAACAAAGTTGGCAAGTTACAGAAAATAAAAAACGTAAATTTATTGACGCTAAACATAAACAGGATATAATTTTCGAAATTTCAAGCAAACCTCTCAACAAAAATGTCGGAAAACAATAGAACTATTATCAATATTATTATTCAATGAGTTATTATTTTAAGTTCGCTGGGATGATTAGTAATCAACCTGGTCTGACACTGGGGTATAAGGTTGAAGACAGACTCATAATAAATGGAATGTGAATTAGATAGGCAAGAAATTTATTACAACTTGACCGGTTGATATCAGGACAATCTACTGAAGTTAGAATATTCATAGTTTTCTGAGGATTTCGTCGATGAACTTATCAATGCTTTTCAAAATTTCAGCCAGGTCCCTCATTGCTTCAGGGATCGTTGGCGTCTTCAATTTTCATGTTTTTGTAATCTGTTATTACTCTTGAAAATTCTGAAATTTATGGATTCAGAAGAAGCCATAGATATAAGAGCTTTATCATATCTTGAGTCGTAAGTTTTTTCTGAGCTACGTTTGGAGAGATACTTCTCCCATTGTCAGGCTACTTAAAAGACTAAATACGGCTGTTTTTATACCTTGGTAGTGTGAGCCTGCGTATAGACAGGGATAGAGTTTTTTCGAGGAATGGCGCCATACCTATGTTGTGTTTGTTTTGTTTGTTGTATTTCTTTCTTTAGTGCTGGAAGCCGTATTTCTGGAAGGGTGTAGGGTATATTGTTGATGTGATTGATAAGCTGTAAGGAATGGATTGTTTCTTTTATTTTTCTTGTTGTTGTGTTGATTTCCTTGTCTAAAATCCTTTTCTTTTCCCAGTCAAAACTGTGATCTGGTGTCCAGCAGTGCTCGGCTATTTCATGATTCTTGGTGTCATCTTTCAAAGTGTCTCTGAACGGCGGACAGCTGGTGAAGGAGTAGATCCTTTTTCACCAATAGTAATTTGTCCTTTAGATATATTTCTGAGTACCCGACAATAACAAACATCAAGTTTTAATAAATAAAAATATTTTGTTTTTTTTCTAAATTGTTTGCATCATTTCAAAATGTGATCCCCTTTTTAAATGCACTACTTGTGTGATGTTCATGATCTTAGGTTAAAACAATTCAGTAACTTTGTAATGACTAGACCTAATAAAGTCCACTTAGATTTTCAAAATTAATGTATTAATTAACAGCTATAAAGGCTATAAGAAACGCTGCAGGAAGGAGTGATTAATTCCAGGCTGGGGTCGAACCCGCCAGGGACCGGTTCTAAGCCCCTTCCTATTTGCAGTAGTTATGGATCGACGTATTCATATAGTCGGGAAAGATTCAACATGGGCAATGCTTCTTGCCGATGACAGTGCGATGTGCAGCAAGATAAGAAACGAGACTCAAGAAGAACTGGAGACGTGGGGATATGCCCTTGAAAAAAGGGACATGGAAGTAATTAGGGCGAAAACAAAATATCTGGTTTTGAATGGAAGACAGAATGACAAAATAAGCATGCAAGGAACAGATGTAAAAAAGACAGACGACTTTAAGTATCTGGGATCAACAGTGCAGTGTGACGGGGGAAGCGATAGAGAAGTGAAGACGCGAATACAAGCAGGGTGGAATGAGTGGAGGAAGGTAACAGGAGTATTATGTTACAGAAAACCATTACTAAAAGTGAAAAAAGCCACCTCTGTTGTATGGGCTCGAGACAGTAGCGACAACAAAGAAGCATAAAGCTGACTTGGAAGTGGAAGAATCGAGAATCCTGAGGTGGTCACTTGGGGTCACACGCCTCGATAACATCAGAAATGAATACATCAAGAGTTACAGTACATGATAGGATATTAGGAGAGAAGCAAAGGGAGGCAAGACTGAGATGGTTTGGACATGTAATCGGAAAGGAAGAGAACTACACCCGGAGGACAATGTTGGAGATCCATCTGCCCGGAGGAGAAAGAAAGAAAGACCACAGAGACGGTAGATGGACGCAGTTGAAGAAGGCATGACAGCGATAGGGGTGACAAGAGAGGGCACTGGGGACCACACCAAATAGAGGAGTATGGTCCGTTGTGGCGATCACTGATGGATTAGCCAAACGCTAAGGTAGAAATGTTTTTTTGTGTAGTTGAACATAAGGAATTGATTTCTAAAAGTTGTAGCATCCAGTGGTTGTGGAGGTCGGTAAAAGGACTGGACTAAGATCACATGTACAAGTTAAAATCAAATGTCTACTCAACTTTGATATTAACTTACATTAATCTCCATATAGTTCTTAGAGTATCTTTATACACCCACCATTCATAGTTTGTGAAGTCAGCAGATTACTACTGCACGACGAGCCAAACTTCTTATGAGTCCAATTTTCAGCTGAGTGGACTTGAATGTGCTTTTATGTGTCTTTATGTGACTGACAGTTGTTAAATACGCGAAACTTCCAGTTGAACAATAACTGTAGTATTTTTCGAGTTTCCTACTGCTTGGGCTCTGTTTTTTGTCAAGAACGTTAGGAACTCTACAATATAAATACAAAACTATATATAAGGTTTTATTTATATTGTAGAGTTCCTAACCTTCTTGAGAAAAACCCAGACTAAATGCTCAAACTAGCGCTATCTTCGCTTAACAACTGTACTCGACCAAGCATCGTTATGTTTACCAATCACAAAAACTGACATAAATCACATATTCATTGCTGTTTTAGTAATTCCTCGTTTGTTAAAAAACATAGTTTAAGACACAGGTGTTAAGTATGAAGGAACCTGTTGTCTATAAACTCAGCTTCTCTCACAAAGTACTGTTTGTTTTCTGATTTTTCAAATTTTGCATTTTTTTACTTCTAAACACCACTCTCCTTTAAGATAGGTTCTTCAATTAGCACCTCGTAGAAAATATAAAAAAGTCACTGCAGACAAATTAGAGTAAGACTCTCTCGTTCCTTGTGAAAATGACATTCATTAAGTCTCTCTTTTATCAGTCTATGTTTAGCGAGGTCTTTCCTTAAATCAACCAATATCAAGCAGAATATTTGAAACGAAAGCGGGGATCTTACACAGTTTACACGCTAAAACAGTATCCCTAATGTTGGAATCATGTGCACTTCAATAGCTTTGAAGTAAAAAAACTATCCCACTAATCCATAGATTAAACACACTGAAAAAATATCGGTTTTTAAAAGGTGCGGCAGACCGAATCAACTTCCCTCGTTTTAACTTGTATATACAAAGAGGAGCCGTGGCTTAATGGTTAGTGCAACTGCACAGTAACCAAGAGCTCCGGGTTCGATTCCCCGAGCTGGCGAGGAGAATTTGGAACTTTACAAAGGAAAAAGCCATTGGATGGCGTCAGGAAGGGCATTCGGCCAAGAAATTCCTCCTCACTGCCAAATCCAAGTCCCTCTGCAGGGTACCGTCTGAGCCCCAATTGCTGGGGGAAAATGACGTTAAAACTAAAAAAAATTTAAAATACAATTATCTTTGTCCATGTACCAAAACGGTAAAACATATTTAGTATACATGATTAGGAAGAAGCAAATCAAAATGTTTTATTTCGTATTTTTCACAACTTTCCTAATATTGGTAGTCTAAATTCAAAACTGTTCATTCGATGAGGGGGCAGGGGTCAGTTCTGAAATACAGAAGCATTTAGAAACGAATGGAACACTTAAGGAGCCACAGTTAAGGTCTACAGGGCTTTAATGTTTAGAGTTTAGGTCAAGGCTTATATTTCAGATTTAGGTTGCCTTTAGGGCAGGAGTAAGGTTAACGGTCGGGTTACTGAGGAGCTTAAAAAATGACGGGAGTGCCGATCAGGCGAATTGTCAGAGTAAGGATAAGATTAATCCGAAGGTGTACATAGAGCACGAAAAACCATCCAGTTTGGTGTCAGTTCCCGAGGGGTGCGTTAAAGTTAGTGATGGTGCTATTATTTTCATAAAAGATACAAAAGGATGAATTATAGCTGTTAGACTTCGAAAAGTTGGACAATACAATAAAGTTTACCGGAGGAACTAAGAGATTAGTCACTCGATCCCGAAAAAATGTGGTAGTGAAAAACGATCAGCTTTTACACATCTCCTTCACACAGTTGGATAAACATAAGAGGAAGCGAAAATGAAAATAGCCACGAGCTGCTCAAAAAGTTATCACGGCGAAGAAACCAGTGAGGAATTTATAGCAGCAGTAAAGGGCCAATCGAAATTAGCAGTACTGAAGAAGCTAGAACTAAACCACAAAAATGTCAGTAAAAATGGAGAGATTATTGGATTTCAGCAAAATATGCGCTAGTAATGTCTACGTCGACTGATCTCGTTGACTCTATGAAAGGAAAGCAGCTACTGAATGAGACAGGGTACCTTCGAGTGGCGATAGCGCCAGATATAAAGCAGACGAAAAAAAAGTCGACGGTCAATTCGGAATGCAAAAATTCAGCAACGAAAAAATGATAATTTTTATCACGAATGCATTACATCATCAGTTTTTTATTTCAGTAAATACGAATACACTTCTTCTGGATGTTCTGAAGCAATTTAAGACCATTATTATTAAATATCTCGCTAATTTTTCGGCTTATCTATTTCTTTTCTTTTGACTCTTTTTTAATTGGAAGTTGGCCAAGATATTAGAGTTCCGCTGAACTTAATTTGATCATTTTTCTTCATTCTATGACACTATTGTTTCATGTAGACAAATTAGTCTTCTTTTTGTGGTAGCGAAAAGCGGTAAAAATGTGACAGCAACCAAACAGGATTGAGTACAGGAAAGATAAGTGTCACTTTACGTCAAATTCCGGTTGCTAATCCCCCAAAACATATGAAGAGATATATTACAAGGCATTATAGCAGCCATATAGACCCAAATATGTTTTAGAATGGAATTTTCGCGGCTATATTNATATTTCAGATTTAGGTTGCCTTTAGGGCAGGAGTAAGGTTAACGGTCGGGTTACTGAGGAGCTTAAAAAATGACGGGAGTGCCGATCAGGCGAATTGTCTGAGTAAGGATAAGATTAATCCGAAGGTGTACATAGAGCACGAAAAACCATCCAGTTTGGTGTCAGTTCCCGAGGGGTGCGTTAAAGTTAGTGATGGTGCTATTATTTTCATAAAAGATACAAAAGGATGAATTATAGCTGTTAGACTTCGAAAAGTTGGACAATACAATAAAGTTTACCGGAGGAACTAAGAGATTAGTCACTCGATCCCGAAAAAATGTGGTAGTGAAAAACGGTCAGCTTTTACACATCTCCTTCACACAGTTGGATAAACATAAGAGGAAGCGAAAATGAAAATAGCCACGAGCTGCTCGAGAAGTTATAACGGCGAAGAAACCAGTGAGGAATTTATAGCAGCAGTAAAGGGCCAATCGAAATTAGCAGTACTGAAGAAGCTAGAACTAAACCACAAAAATGTCAGTAAAAATGGAGAGATTATTGGATTTCAGCAAAATATGCGCTAGTAATGTCTACGTCGACTGATCTCGTTGACTCTATGAAAGGAAAGCAGCTACTGAATGAGACAGGGTACCTTCGAGTGGCGATAGCGCCAGATATAAAGCAGACGAAAAAAAAGTCGACGGTCAATTCGGAATGCAAAAATTCAGCAACGAAAAAATGATAATTTTTATCACGAATGCATTACATCATCAGTTTTTTATTTCAGTAAATACGAATACACTTCTTCTGGATGTTCTGAAGCAATTTAAGACCATTATTATTAAATATCTCGCTAATTTTTCGGCTTATCTATTTCTTTTCTTTTGACTCTTTTTTAATTGGAAGTTGGCCAAGATATTAGAGTTCCGCTGAACTTAATTTGATCATTTTTCTTCATTCTATGACACTATTGTTTCATGTAGACAAATTAGTCTTCTTTTTGTGGTAGCGAAAAGCGGTAAAAATGTGACAGCAACCAAACAGGATTGAGTACAGGAAAGATAAGTGTCACTTTACGTCAAATTCCGGTTGCTAATCCCCCAAAACATATGAAGAGATATATTACAAGGCATTATAGCAGCCATATAGACCCAAATATGTTTTAGAATGGAATTTTCGCGGCTATATTAAAAAAGGATTAAATTTAGCGAACTAAAGCGAGGCCAGAGTTAAAAAATCTCAACGTTTTCGTAATCAACATACTAGAGAACATTTAGATAGCCTCATCCTTTTAAAGAATGAGAGAAAAAGTAGTTTTCCTGAAACACTATTATTACAGGGTTTTTTCTGACATGACAAAAGGCCAATAAGTCAAAACGTCGTGTCTCCTTTGTTGTTACAGGGAGTGCATAATGCCAGTGAGGTCGGTTTTGTCCTTTCTCTTTTACTGTATTACTATGACGGACATATTTATTTCCGGTTTCTGAAATAAATGATGCCTTTTTGTAGTGTCTCTCTAATTGATGAAATAATACAGCCGGGAACAGATTATGGGTACTATAGGTCTAAGACTGCCTACCAAAGAAGGGCCTTATTTTGCGAACAAAATGATCAAAAGATCTGAGATCTGGTTCAGAATAGTCTTGTTACATTGCAACCATTACTTACTAAACATTTGCACCGTACTTATGTCTTTTTTACAGTAAATTAAGAAAATTTAGTCGAAACTCAACCAGATTTGTGGTCTGAAATTTTTTAAGAGATAAAAGCTCAAAGGGATTTACCAGACTCATAGTTAATCCCGCTCTGAATACAGCTTTATGATAATAGCTATTCGTACAGAAAAATCAAGTACTGTTGACCCTAAAAAATACCGCCAACAATATCTTTTACCTTAAATCTTTACTGTCAGTGTAAAGGGTTTTTTTCAAGAAAGTGTGGTCTTTTGTTCATAAAATGGTCAGATCAATAGTGAACAGCTTAAATCGATTTTTGGCAGAGAAGCAGCTGGATTTTGTTGAATAATCAACTGACAAATCGAGCATGATGTATGTCCCTCTTGATCAACAAACGATTATTTAGACAAAAGAAAGTTGGCAGAATATTTCAAATTTGTAAAACTAAAACCACAGGTGAGATTGCGTTTGCAATATAAGGAACACTATGAGGAGTAGTTGAGGAACCAAGGAAAAAAACCCTTGAAATTTCTCTTCTGTTTTTTGTTAGTTTAAATTATGAATACATGCAGTCGTTTTTAGTTTAATAACTAGTGATCCTTTTTTAAGCGATTATCAGTACAATGAGAGCAATAGCATCTAAAGTAAAGAAGTTAATGTAACATGAATGAAGTGAAACTTTGAACAATCTTTCCAGGAACATCCAGGGTGACAATCTCTTGTGCGTTTTAAGCAAATAGCAATGAACAGTTAACTTAGATGTAATGTTGATTTCTTATTTTATCTTCTGTTGTTTGACTTATAACAGAATGACTATTCCGAATACGTACATCTACAGAACTGTTGCTTTTACCTCCATTCACTGTAGTACACACGCACATACACACATTATGTGTGTAAGAAACAGAGGGGCAAAAAAAAACAATTAAAAAAAATTCGTAACTTACTACGTTACTTCATCAGTCAAATTACAATGTAAAAAATACAGAAGAAAACGAATTACACTCTCCAAGATATTAACAGGCGGTGAAAACAACAATACAAATCCAATAATTGAATAGCAACAATAACAACACAAAAATTAAAAAACAAATTAAAAATGAAATAAAAAAAAAAGAAACAAAATTAAGCATTATAATTATAATTAATAAAAAATGATTAGGATTATCATTACATTGCTAGTATTACTATCCTAATAATTTTTTATCAATTGTAAATATATTGTTTAGTTCTGTTTTGTTCCTATTATTTCAAAATACATATCTTGAAATTTATTATCGTCAATATTGGCTACTATTTTGTTACTTTAATAAATGTTGTTGTGTTTCCAGGGTTTTATGTGAGGTTGGGTGGGTTTTGTTGCAATTTAACCATTTGTGGATTTGTAGGATTGTTTCTACAAGCTCTATTTTTCTTCTATTTTTCTTAAATTTTCATTGATTACAAAAGTAACAAAAAGTTGCGGAATAGTTTAAGGAATTCCGGTTTCTGTTGTTGTTGTTTTTCACACAAACAGACAGACCGACACCCATATCACACACACACACACACACACACACACACACGTTCGGATGTTCCAATCTGCACTGATGAGCTGTGAGATAGAGAAACATGCGTCCGCAGAGATCAAACTGTATATATCATATATATTATAAATACACACAAGCATAGTAAATAATGACAAATTATTTATTGCAAACATTTCAGCTTACTTCAAAGCTTTCCTCAGTACAATTTGTTAAATATGAATGATTTGATAGCCACTAAATGTCTAAATTAAGTAAATCATAGCATAATAAAGGGCTGCAGAAAAATACTGCTTGCCTTTGAAATAGATAGGATGATTGGCTGCATAGAAAAGAAGTTACGTAACGAAAAATGTTGTAAAACAGAAAGCAAAAAGAGAAAAAGAAAGAGAGAGAGAGAGAGACGGACAGACAGACGAACGGGCAGACGGGCAGAGAGGTATAGTGTTGCTTTGCCACAAAGAAAGAGATGGTGTGTGCCAGGTTTAGATTGGAATTCCGCTTGGTGTCGTGGTATCCACTTTTTTCAATGCACCTTTATAGGCGGTTTTTGATTCATTAAAAATTGCTTCGTTTGCTGACTTTTGTGAAAGTCTGTTGTAAATCGGTTTCGGTAGTTGATTAAGGATCTGTTTTGAAGATTTATTTACACGCTAACAAAGAGGAACTGTTGAACAAGCGTAGTAAACTCATTGCAAAATGTAAACACACATAAATTCCTGTTAGCTAATTATAAATCAAAGGACTAGTTGTGATAAAGCAATTAAAAAATCTTTTTATTACTGCATATTTAATTATACCAATTATGTCAATCCCATGAAGGCAATTTTATATCTTTTGTAATTTGTTCTATTTATAACTAGATACGCTGGAGAAATATGTTCATTTGGTTTAGCTGACGATTGTGAAAACATGAAACTGACAGTTCTAAACTAAGTTTTGTTGATTTTTTTATTTATCTGTTTATCTATCTATCTATCTATCTATCTATCTATCTATCTATCTATCTATCTATCTATCTATCTATCTATCTATCTATCTATCTATCTATCTATCTCTGCAGTCAGTCGACTTGACTAAGACTGTTTCATGGACTTTATGGCCGTTCTCCATGCTGTTCGGTCAGACGCCAGCGTCTGTCAAGAGTTCGTCTCGATGTTGTTTTCTTTAGGTTACTCTTGGCCACATCCTTAAATCTCAGTTTTGGTCGGCCTTGATTTCTGCGATCTTCGCTAAGCTGTAAGTACAGAATTTGTCTTGGGAGGCGGTCACCTTCCATACTATATACGTGGCCAAGCCATCTCAAGTTTTTTTGTGTAAGGATGTCCGCCATGGAGGGAAGGTCGGCTTGTTCTAATATCTTTTGATTACTGATTTTGTGGTACCACTTCACTGCCATGATGGCCCTGAGGTGTTTCATCATGAAAACTTGGAGTTTCTTCACCTGTGATCTGTAAATTGGCCATGCCTCGGCTCCATACAGAAGGCTCGTTAGCACAACCGCTCTGTAGACCTTGCATTTGACCTTGATGGAGACATGTCTGTTTCCCCATAGTCTGTGCTGGAGTTTTCCAAAAGCTGCACTTGCTTGTCCCATCCTGTTATGTA
>RDPX01000303.1:409221-420673 GCA_003991215.1 Morbakka virulenta
ACTACTACTACAACCAATACCACTATTACTACTACTACCACCACTACTACTGCTACTACTACTACTGCTACTACTACTACTACTACTACTACTACTACTACTACTACTAACACCAACACTAGTTTTCATTGCAACTACTGGTTCCACTATTACTACGACCAATACCAGCACTACTTCTACTGCCATTAATACTACTGCTACTACTACTGCTGCTGCTACTACTACTGCTACTACTACTACTATTACTGCTGCTGTTACTACTACTACTACTACTACTACTACTACTACTACTACTACTACTACTACTACTAACATCAACACTAGTTTCATTGCCACTACTTCTACTGTCACTACTACTACTACCAACACTACTTCTATTTCCACTACCACTATTACCACTTTTACACCACTATTCCACTATGCTATGACTACCACAGCTCTTGCTGCTGGTCCTCTTTACTCTTCTTTCGCAATGGACGCATCGATTCTTGCTTCAGTTTGGAAATTTTAACCGTGAGTAACACGAAACTATACTAAATTCCCAAAGTTTGAAATATTTTACACATATCCGCTACCAATAATTTTTCCAGTCTCATCTTCCACGTTAAAAAGAATTTTCCCTGCATCAACCAATGGTCTTTGGTGAGCTCAAGCTCATTTGCGCTCGAATCTTCTGTGACAACTTAATAGTTTATAAACTAGGGTCACACTGTGTTCACTATAGTTTTTCACTAGCCAATAGCCTGATAAAATTATACGTTGTTTTTCCTTTTTTTTGTACCTTTTAACTTAAGATTTCATTCCAGACACACACAATTAAATGCGACGAAGACAAAAAAGTCATGAGAATTACTAAATATTTAGGTTTTTTAACTTAATCACTCATAAAAAATAAATATTTAATCACTAAAAATCTAGGAGCTACAAAAAGGAGGCCATAGATAAGGCAAGGCAGATAGATTAAGTAGGAGACACAATATCACCCGTCAAACACATTTCTAAAGGGCTGCATTTTCCGCTCGAGACTAGAATGCTCGGAAGCATTGCGAATAAAATGATTTCCAGAGCTTTTCGGTTTGGTCCGTCTTTCTTAAGACAAATATGTTGCTGTAAACAGGAAATTCCTCATGATCGAAACGCACAACTTACTTCTATTTAATTATTACTATGGCGCAAAAAATCAATCGCACGAAGGAAAAAAAAATTGGATTAAAAAAATATTTCAAGAAAGACAATCAAAGGCCTGTATAATGTGTTGTTTGAAGATTTGAAAACATTTGACCATTTCATTCTCTCTAAAGCCTTCAAAAAGTCTTCTAAATGGATTAAAGAGCTGCTATGCTATCATGGATTGTCTTATCTACTTTGAAATATATCTCTCCCTCTGTCTGTCTCTGTCTCTGGCTACGGGTCTTCACTGCAACGTGTTCGCCGCCATTCTCACGAATTATGTTGATCCCTTTCTTTTCAGTGTACGTAAGATGGAAGGTCATTCTCTGCGAAGCACACTCTCTTTATTCTTTATTCCATTCTGCAACTTAGTTGTTTCGGCAACATTTGGGAGTCCTGCCTCGCTTATGTTTGACAAAGTTCACATAAAATCAGTTCTGTTATTTTTCCTTAGTTATTACTAAGTTATTACTTCTATCTATCCTCTGATCAATTTTTTGCTTTTTACTAATGTTATATTAGAACGGTTAAAAGCATCGTCTGTAAAGAAAAAAAAAATTAATCCAATAATCCTAATTGTAAATAGAGCCCTGATTTGTTCATTTCTTGAAACCACATTTTAATTACTTCGAAAATTGCTATGCTGTTTTCACAAACAGTTTATTTTCTTTTGTATGGTATTGAAGACAACCTGGATGCCAGATTTCACGTGGATTCCTTTGAAAGAAAAAAATGCATCAAATGGCACAAAGTCCTTTGGCACTGTCATGGTGACACACACAAATACTGATAATCAAGATCAATATTAAATAAAAGGTATTTAGTACTGTTTAGTCCTTAGCAAAACGCATTTAATTGACAATTAATAGATGTAGGTTTCTAAAACCCAGTAAATCCAACATTTCAGAAATCAGCATTTTTAGTTATTTCTTTAATTGTCTGGAATACAAAAATCGCGATGACATGAGTGATAACTTGAAAAAACAAACCAACCGCATTGCAGTTCAAGATGAAAATAAAGTATTCAATATCCTAGTTAATATTTCAGCAGGTCTGTCGCTCCCATTATTTTGACGATTTGTTAAATTCAATATCGACTGATAAAGCTGTCTCATTGTCCATAAAAAGGCACAGCAGTACTATTCATGTAAGTTATCATTTTTTTTGTGTTTTAGACCACAGAGTATAACAATTACTACTTGTAATCTTGTTGTTTGCTAAAATTCCCCAGGACTTAAAAATACATAAAACATAAATAATTAATGAGCCTAAACTAACTTCTTCAAAAAATGGCCCTTTAAGTGATTATAGTTTGGTACTCCACATCTGTCTCCTTTTACGGCCCTCAGTTACTTTAAAAAACCACAAAGGGTTCAAAATCATAATCGAAAAAATTGGCGCCTGTGTCATGAAATGTAATCACAACAATATTTCAACACAAAGAACTCAAGATAAGCTTCTCAAATTTCTTCTGCAAAGGGTTGATGAGAAAATAGAGTCCACAGCTCCAAGTTAAAAATAGACGTCCTCTTAATTGCAAATTAATTTCATTTTTTCGTGATATCTATGATGGAATAGTACTTCAGAATAGTGAAGAGCGAGGAAATATCTACTAGAAAGAAGCAAATTTAGTTTGAAATAAATACAAGTTCTACCCAAAATACATATTTGGTATTTCAATGTTTCATAAAGTTGGCAATTGTCTCATTAATGTCTCATTCTTGTCTCATTAATTCAGCAAAAGAACGTTTTCAGAAAGATAACGATTTAGTTCACACACCAGACCTCCAAATGAAACTGGATGAACCCGAATTTTCACACGGGAATGGAAGCGTGTTTTTGTAAATTTAAAATTATTAATTTGGAGGAATACAGTATACAAAGGATGGTTTCTGTATAAGACTACAGGTGTTTCAACTTATGCTCGCAATAAGAGGTCATAGCTAAGTGGTTAACATGTCCGTACAGTTACCAAAAATTTTTGATTGTAACGAAAACAACAATGTTGACTTCAGAAAGAGCATTCAGTTGAGAACTCCCTATAGTTGAATACAAATCCCTTCATAATAAATAGCAAAGTCAGAACCCCGGCTTTATGAACAGCATTGCTGCTATGATACTGGGTACGTTAAAATACAAAATAATTTCGTACAAATTCCAGTTTTAATAGCCTGAATACCGATTTTCAAAACATCCAACATTATTAACAAAAAGTATATAATTTAAATGCAGAATAGCTCGCTACTCATTCGTGCAAACAGATGTCACAAAATTTGAAATCTTACGTTAAGGCTCGCATACACTGGGGTTTCCAATTCTCCAAATACAGTACAAACCCAAATATCAAATATTCATGATCTGCAGCACACAAAGATAACTGTAAAATCCATAATTCACAATTGATTCCAAAACTGTGTCAGGCGTGTCTGAGCCTATTTGAGTGAATTTATCAGGGGTTTTTTCGTACCTACATACAAAAGAATTGCAATCATACATGCTCCCTTAGTTCACTGTCAAAATTGTTTCGATAGTGCCAGTGTCACAGCTTCAAATGACTTTAAGAAATCAATGGAAAGATCTCGGTTTCACAAAACAGCAAATCCACTGACATAAATACAGGGCTTCAGTATTTCTGTTCAAAGGTGAGAAAAGGTACAATATACGAACAGCGGCATTGATTTTTGTTTATGCATATTGATGCAATATCAGACGAGATTCAACTTGAGAGCGTACGGATTTTATGCCTTATTTATAAATTGTTCCGCAAAAAAGTAAACTGGCCGTCATCTTGTACATCGAGCCAGACGTGACTTAGTCATAGACTATGCCTAAGAGTCATACTTCAAACACTTTTTCTTCTCTTTTCTTCGTTGAACTAGGCTTATTGGCTCCATCTCTCTCCGCCAATTTTACAAAAACAATTTGTTGCCCTCTCTGCTTGACAGCACCATACAAATTTTTGCTTATTTTAACTTTCATAGCTTCTAAAGAAAGGCTTTTCCCTTGACATTGGTAAGGAAGTGAGGATGACACAACAGTTAAGTAAAAATTCTTTTAAAAAGTGAAGAGAGAAGAACGAATTATCCATGACAGACATATCAGGAAAATTCCATAATCAGAATAATTGTAACGTAAAGTTGCTAATTGTTTAACATAAAATATGTTTATTATTGGAATATGTTGGTCGAGGTTATGTACAAGGTCAGGAGACTATCGGAGCCATCGGAAGTGGTAATGATCCATTTGATGTTAAAGTAGGTTTACACCACAAAGTCCATTGCTCCTTGCTCTTACCTTAGACTGTCGCACAGAGGGCATTTACAAGGAGGCACCATGGAAAATGTTTGCTGACGATGTGATTTTGTGAGGGAGAACAAGGAGCTGGAGAACAATCTGGTACAGTTAAAGGCTGCGCTGGATACTAGAGGCATGACAAATATTGAGGTCAATGGCGGAATACTTAATCTAAATTGTGTGGAGCTGGAGAGTAAAGGCTCTTGATAAAATAAACCGGAGGTAGTGAAAGAGCCGTCTTATACATAATACATAATATATAATACATCAGTCAAAAATATGCTCAAGCTTTGTTTACAGACAAACATCTCAATTTCTCTATTCGCATTGCAATGAAAATGCATAAAGTTGCAAGTATGACTGTATTGGAAGGAAAAACACCGACTAAAATTGAATAGGATATCAGTACACAGGATATATCTTCGCTTTGGTGATTAATAACTATTGTTACGTTTTATTGCGGTAAGTTCTTTTACTCTCATGTTGTAAGCCACACACTTTTAGCCTTTGACGAATGTACCACAGCTGTAGCGCGCCCAACTACAAGTGTTTTTTGTCCATGACAACAGCATAGAAACAAAACGAAAATATCTTTTCCCAACACTAGCTTGTATACAGAAAAATATACTTAATTAAATACAATTTGGAGCTATTGTTGTAGTCCAGAAATACCCCTGATAATGTTACGAAAACTTTTATTAGCAGAGTACCCAATGAATATACAAAATCTGCCAACCACTCTTGTAATGCATCAGCAAAGGCACCTGAAATAATCCTAGCAACAAGCTTGTCCCTATTTCTAGTAACAAGCAGACATGTCGTAGACAACTTCATACCTTGGTCTTACATGACCATCAATTAATTGGACATAAATGGCTTTTGCTATGTTAAATAAAATAATAGATGACGTTATGTGTTATCATTTGCGGAATATCTTTCGGTAACCTGTACCATTTTCAGCCATATTATTGATGTTAAATATTTATTGTTATGAATAAAGGTATGAAAACAGTCAATAAATTGAACAAATAGAATTTTAAACGACCGTTATGTTGTGGCTAGAAGCTCTAACTACCACTTTATTGTCAATTCCCGACTTCGGAACTCGTCCTTAGAGCACTTAGAAAATGCCAAGCCCCATGTCAGCCAGTTTTGACATTACGCAAGCTGAGAACAGTATTGCCTTCTTTAAAAGTTAGACTTTAAAAGACGACTGATCACCTGTTGTAGTAAATGAAATGACTTTAAAGGGTTCTAAACAAAAACTGTTACTTACGTTTACGCATATGTACTTGGGTTAACCTATGACAGCTGCAACAGCTTCAGCCTGTAACTTTTTGGTAACACTTTGTCTGTTTAATTTACGCAGCATGCCATCAATTTTGTTTTGAAAAATAACGTTGGAAGATAGAAGATACATAATGCATAACAGGAAACACAGTTTTATTTGCTGCAAAGCAATCTGCTTTTTCACGTTAACGATACCCACAACGTGGTTTCCTTGTATTTCATGAATGAGAAACTATTCTCCAAACATCTCTTGCAATATCATTAGATGGGTGTACGGTAAAAAATACAAACTCGCTAAACTTACTGTTGCAACCTTTTATCAGCTTGTCGTCGTTGTATTTCAATTTGTTTGAATTCCTTTAGGTGCTCTGTTTGAAGCCTGCAGTAAAAGTAAAGCTTATAATTTAACAATAAAAGAACACCAAAAATAAGTTACTTAGAAAATTAATAACAGGCTTGATAATACTAATACTAAAAATGGAATGCTCCAAAAATAAGATCACTGTTTATCACGCCTGTTGAAAGTCCTAGTTTCTCCACTCTTCGACGACAGGTATGGGATAAAAAGTTGGTAGTTGTGGTACCATGGAAGGAACTTTTTGGTCACCTCGCAGTACCCGGCTCAAACAACTATGATAAGTATATATTTATGCCTAAAGAATATAACAAAAGTGAGATATATAGCAAAATAATAACTTTTTTCTGTACTGATCTGTAACTAATATGAACTACTGATGACGTGCACCGCCATCTGACGAGCCCCGCAAAAGACGGGTGTTTACTTTCTACATCAAGTGGGTGCATCAAGAGGACGGCACCATCCTGCTTACGTGGATAACAGTCATTAAGAATAGTTTTAACTACACTTGGGCGCGATAACATAGTGGCTATCTATCTATCTATCTATCTATCTATCTATCTATCTATCTATCTATCTATCTATCTATTATCTATCTATCTATCTATCTATCTATCTATCTATCTATGTGTTTATGTATGTATGTAGTTATGTATCTATCATGTATGTATGTATGTACGTATGTATGTGTACGTATGTATGTATGTATGTATGTATGTATCTGTCATGTACGTATGTATGCATGTATGTATGTATGTATGTATCTATCACCTATGTATGTATGTATTAGTATGTATGTATGTATGTGTATGTATGTATGTATGTATGTATGTATGTATGTATGTATGTATGTATGTATGTGTGTATGTATAAATCTATTCAGGTATCTATCTATCTATCTATCTATCTATCTATCTATCTATCTATCTATCTATCTATCTATCTATCTATCTATTTATCTATCTAACTAACTAACCTGTTTAAACGATCTAATGTGTGTATTTATGTACGTACGATCAATTTATCTATCTATTTATAACTATATAATAAATTTATATATATATATATTTATTTCATATAGTGATAACTGGAGTTGCAACTGATGTCTGTTGCAAAAGCATGCACAATTGGCATGCAGGTATCACCCTTGTTTTACGCATTGACCACTTCAAACAACTTGGATCAAAGCTCTTTTTAACCTTGCTATTCGACGGAACAAAGATATCAGATCCTTTTGCTCTTCTTTCAAATGCAATTCAAAATAATGGACGTCCACTGTGCGTTGCCAGGTGTCCGGTAAAATGTAAAACAGGTTAAAACAGGGGCGAGGATGGAACAAAAATCTGGCTGAGTTCGTCTAACAATAAACAACAGGAAGAAAAACTAGCCTTTAGTCGTTCGTTTACTATATCATAACCTGAATGAAAATGGAGATTTGTAATATTGTCTGAGACCACAAACGGATTGGAATTTTGTTCTGATAAGGTCAAATTTAATACAAAGCAGTTTTCAAGAGTTATTTACAAAACAGATTATCCAGGGGGTTGGTTTGAGTGTATTGTGAAAACCATTTGGAGTTTCATCATCCATTAAAAAAAACAGGGTTCTTCACTTAAACAAACAACAAACACAGTCGATCACACATGGTGTCACAGTATCCCATTTAACACACTGGTTGAAGTTTTCTGCCATTTTCTTGGTTTTTCAGTCGGCCAATCGTTGGCCTGGTAAATGTTGTCTTTCTCTAACATCCTTCAGCCTGTTACCGCTGACTTGACCAGTAACATTGGTATGAGAGACTAAATGGGGTGTTAACATTTATCAAAGGTTGCGACCTTAAGAGTATTGGTAGGCGCGGGGGCGTGTCTTATTCTCCCATACAGTTACACCAGAACCGCTCACTCCCCACAACATTGCTAGAATAAAAAAATGTTGATGATTTACATGCCAAGGGTTACTATATTAGTTACGTATTAGTATATACTATAAAAATCAATATATTAAAAAAATACTGTACATAATTTAGTCTTTAATTGACATTTGACGTACCCCAAAAGACCCATTTTGGTGAAATGAAAAACAAATAAATTATTTACATCTATTTACCTATACCTGTTGACTGGTAGCTTGTGATTAAGCGTTACAAGTGAAAACAAAACTATAAACGTTGTCAGTATCAAACAAAACAAGGTTTACAAAAATCGTAATATTACTTCACATTTTTTACTTTGTCAAGATAATATTGATCGGTGTAATACAAACAACACAGCCTGTATTTCTATGCTGTTGTCTTTGGCAACTAAATTATAGAGACGTTGTTGATTAACAGGTAAATAAATATACTTGGCCATTAACATTCCTCTAACGAAAGGTCAAGTTGAATGCTGTTCAACAGAACACGTACATGCGACAGGTAAGTAAAGTTGGCTTTCAGACAATTAAGAAACTGCCAAAAATTAACTGATAATAGTGTATTAGAGAACAGCAGTGAAGTAAAATGTTACAGCATTTATAAGAACTTGAAATTTCAACTAAACCACAAAAGCCAAATAGGAAGGAATGAATCTTGGTCAAATTGGGTAGACTGCAAGTTCTAGCACAGATGCGAAAAAGAGCTCGAGTTTCACCCGAGGTATTTTCTGGCGTTTGGGTAAAAACTAATGAAAAAACTGTCAGTGTTACAATGCAATTAACTTGCAAAAGGAAACAAAACTCTAAAACAGGACTCGAATTAAGTAAGACGCATAGCTATTTTCGGATGCTTGATTAAAAAAAATTATGAGATTAAAAATTTATAAGTAGGCAGTAAAAAAAACCCCAACTGAAACAGAAATCATCGACACAAAGTTTCAGTGCCAAAAAATTGCTTTCGTGATGTTCGGCTTTAAGAGTCTGAGCAAGTTGATTGGTTCAAAAAACTAGTCACAAATTAATTGCTATTTTGAGACAGCCTCTCCACTACAGGGAATGTGATTATTAAATGCATCCACTCATTTTAAGCTTTAAAGTTCATGACTACGGGAGTATTTTGTACCAAATTCAAATGTCAATATTTGAGAAAAAGAGAAGCACCCAGGTGACAGATTTAGTGGCATTGTTGGTTAGCTATGAAATGAGTTTCAATTGCTCAGTTGACATACGATGCATGAATGGTTATAAATGATGCTTCAAAGTTAAATTACGACTATTCCAATGCCCAAACGATTAAAATTGCTATTATTGAGTGTTACTACGTTGGTAACACAGTAGATTAACACGGTAAACTAGTCAAAGCCAAAGAATGTTTCGAATTTGGAGTGAAAGAATAATAATTACATTTATTGAACAAGGATTCGATTATAAGATATGAATGATTGGAAAGTACGTATGGCTAACAGCTTGGGAATTGAAGGAGGTTATAACGGGATTGTTACAGGAGGAAGAACAAGAGATTGATTTGAACGATGTGAGAATTGATAAAGACAAGTAGCTGCAATGGAATATAAGCAGGTTGGCATCGAAGTACTTGGGTATAAATGATGAGGGCAATCCTCATCAACGTGAGGAAACTACATAATTTGGAGGTTATTTAGAGACTTAATAACGATCACGCACCGGGTCTACAGGTTACAGATTGGAGAACGAACACTAGATATAATGGTTAGGAAATTGGACGATAGATTGTGAATTCTGATTTTAAAGCGTCTTTACAAATTGGCGTGATCCTGGCCGTTTTCAATTCATTAGGTATCACTCCAGTCTTTAAAGAAAAATAGACCAAATGCGATAAAAATGGTGCTAGTACCTGTGCACAATCCTTCAGCATGGATGTAGGGATATTGTCATTTCCTTCAGCTTTCTTTTTATTTAAAAACTTCAAGTGCTTTTTCACTTTTACCATCGATATTGAAAGCGAAAAAGTGGAGCTGATATTTTTCGTGGTGACGGTCTTGATCAGACGAAGCGACTAAATTTGATGGCGTCACTTTTAAGATGGCTTACTTACTACTTACTTATTCTCTTCGAGCCATGGGCGGCTCATACGGCTTGACAGTATCCTCCGCCATCTCCCTCTGTCTTTGGCTATGCTCCTAACNTTCGTTCCATGTTTGTCATCCCAGGTCATTTTTTTCTGCTTCCACACTCCTCCGCCATGTTATTCGCGGGCGTCCTCTCTTTCTTTTCGCCTCTGGTGTCCATGTTAAGGCTACTCTACAGCTATCATTTTGTGGCTTTCTCAGAGTATGTCCAATTCATCTCCATCTCTTGCACCTTATGATCTCTCCTACTGGACTGGTCTTCGTCCTAAGGTAGAGCTCGTTGTTTGTGATTTATATGGGCCAGAAGATAAGGTGGCTTGCTACTGTTTAAAAAAGTGACAACATTTTATTGCAATCTTTGTTTTATCACATGTTGTTTGTCCAGCTACATCAAATTTACCACAGGTAATGTTGTTCACTGGTTTGGTTGGAAACAATTTGACACAGAGAAACTGAAACAGCCAGTGGTCTTAAAGATGATCCTTTTACAAGTAAAGAATAGATTCAGAATCTTCACTAAGAAGTAAATCGACCAGACAGTGTGGTCGCCCGGAACTGCGAAAATGCTGCAGATCCAAACTCAAAGACCAGTGAGCAATGCGTTGGATATATAAAACGTAGTAGCAGGAAGGAATGGGTGGCAGACAGGGCGTAGAGAGGATAGAGGGAAGGTGGATGCTAAAGAAAAAACCTCCTTGAGGCAGAGTCAGAAATGTTTGGAGACCAGCTCCAGCAGCAGTACCACGATACCAATTGCGAGGTGGAAACGGTGGCCAGAAAAGACAAGAGGATGTACCTCTTTGGCTTGTCAGGGGAGGCAGAGAAAGAAACGAAACAGAATCAGCAGAGTGTATAGAAATCTCCAAAAATATATGCAGTAAGTTAAGTGCAACTAAAATCAAAGACAAGGCTAGTAGATTAATCACTACTGAGAAGGAACAGAAGCAGAGATGGTTAGAACACTTCCAGGAAATAATTAACAGACCGCAACCCAAGGAAGATGCTGGCATTCAACTAGCAGAAGTTATTCTTGAACCTAATCTCGGTATCTCCTCCAAAGCAGAAATTATACCTACTATTGAATCCATAAAGAACAAAAAGGTTCCTTGGCTGGATAAATTTAGTGCTGGCCTATTCGAAGTTAATCCTGTGCTTGGAGAAAACATCTTAGAACCCTTGTTTTCGGCTAAATGGAAGGCAAGGCAATTTCCGACGACAGAGAGAAGATAGTAAAAACACCCCCAAAAGAGGTCTTGAACGACTGTCATAACTGGAAAGGTATCACCATACTCACTGTGTCTAGTAAAAATCTTGCAAAGAG
>RDPX01000303.1:421105-435356 GCA_003991215.1 Morbakka virulenta
GAGACCAGCTCCAGCAGCAGTACCACGATACCAATTGCGAGGTGGAAACGGTGGCCAGAAAAGACAAGAGGACGTACCTCTTTGGCTTGTCAGGGGAGGCAGAGAAAGAAACGAAACAGAATCAGCAGAGTGTATAGAAATCTCCGATATGCAGTAAGTTAAGTGCAACTAAAATCAAAGACAAGGCTAGTAGATTGATCACTACTGAGAAGGAACAGAAGCAGAGATGGTTAGAACACTTCCAGGAAATAATTAACAGACCGCCACCCGAGGAAGATGCTGGCATTCAACTAGCAGAAGTTATTCTTGAACTTAATCTCGGTATCTGCTCCAAAGCAGAAATTATACCTATTATTAAATCCATAAAGAACAAAAAGGTTCCTTGGCTGGATAAATTTAGTGCTGAGCTATTCGAAGTTAATCCTGTGCTTGGAGAAAACATCTTAGAACCCTTTTTTCGGCTAAATGGAAGGCAAGGCAATTTCCGACGACAGAGAGAAGATAGTAAAAACACCCCAAAAAGAGGTCTTGAACGACTGTCATAACTGGAAAGGTATCACCATACTCACTGTGTCTAGTAAAAATCTTGCAAAGAGCAGTATACGTAGGCTTACAGATGCTATTCCTGCCTTACTTCGGCAAGAACAGGCGGGCTTCCGACGAGGCAGAGGTTGCATATACCATATATTTGCGCTTCAAAATATTATCGAACAGTGCACAGAATGTCATAAAATTGTACGTCAATTCCATTGATTTCGAAAAAGAGTTCTAATAGTGTGCACAAGGAAAGTCTATGGGATATCTTACGGTATTACGGCAACCCACAAGTATTTGTCAACATAATCAAGAGCTTTTACAACAATTTTTCTTGCTGTGTTTGTGACAGTAAATTATTCTTTGAGACTAAGTACGGCGTCATACTAGTTTGTGCGATGTCTCTCCTTTTTTATTTGCCCCATCAACAGGATGAGAGAGGCGACATGACAAAAGAACGGGATAAAGTGAGTGTTATTCAATGTCATTGAGGGGTTGCATTTTCGCTGATGATTTGGTCCTACTACCACATACTCATAGCAAGATGTGGAACAAAACTGACCAACTTTAGAAGTACAGAAAGAAACTTTGCCTCAAGATCAACCTGATGGAAACAGCAGTCATGACTCAATATAACCAATCCAATACCCAATTTGAATAGCAACGATGAAACTACCCGTTCAGATTCATTTACTTATCTTAGCAGTGTAATTAATAGCAATGGAGAAGCCGACAGTGACATTTAAAACCGACTGAACAAGCCAGGCAAACCTTTATACCTATAAAAGATCCCTGGAGATCGGCACAGTACAGGAGAAACAAAAAACTGCGAGTATAGAAGAGCTGTGTGCTGTTAACCTTATTGCATGTGTCGAAGTACTGGCGAATCACAGAGGATGACCTGTCAAGGTTATGTGCTCCATACAACATGCCTAAGGAAGATCTCACAGATATTTTGCTCAAAAACAATGTCGAACAATGAGCCTCTCAAACATTGTCAGCTTGAGAATATGAAGACAATTAAAAAAACGGCGAAGATGAAGATGGACTAGACATGTGCTTAAAAAGGAAGCTAAGCAGGATTGTTAAAATAGCTATCCATTGAACTCCTGAAGTTAAAAGGAAAAGAGGGCGACCTAAAACAACTAGGCAACGTACAGTCGAGGTGGTGAGGACGGTGAGTAGAATGAGAGTTTGTTCATCAAATGGATGTAAAAGATCGAAGGAGGGGTGCCTCTTAATGGAGAAGGAAACAATCTTGGAACGTTGGTCAGAAAACATCACAGATTTGTTCAAAGAGAAAAACGGGAGAAAAACCAGAAATATGTAAAAGCACTGAAGGGCCTTAGAAACGGAAATCAGAACAGCAGTTAAAAAGATAAAAAGAAAGAAGGCAGCAGGGCCTGATGGGATAGAAATTGAAATGATAGACGCTCTAGAAAATTTTGGTATTGAGCTCCTGACTGTCATTGCAAACAACATATATGACAATGGTGAAATCCCAGAGGGCCTCCTGAAGTCTATCTTCATTGCATTAACCAAAAAACCTGGAACAACAGAATGCGAGTTACACCGCACCATTAGTCTGGTGAGCAATGTGATTAAAATCATACTGCAAGTTCTGATGCATAGAGCAAGAAGCTACATAAGACCGGAAATAGGTAAAGAGCAGTATGGTTTTAAAGAGGATGTTGGGACAAGAAATGTAGTCTTCATCCTTAGAATACTGAGTGGACAAGCTATAGAAATAAAAAGAAAAATTTATGTCTGTTTTATTGCCTACACAAAAGCATTCGATAAAGTCAGACATCTAGAGCTATTAGACCTACTGCAACAACTAGATATGGATGGGAAAGACATAAGAGTAATTAGAAATCTCTATTGGGAGGAATCTGCCGCAGTCAGAGTAGGCGGAGAGTTTAGTAAGTTTATTGAAATCAACAGAGGTGTGAGACGGAGATGTGTCTTTTCACCAGACTTGTTTAACCTCTGCAGCGAAAACGTTCTGAGAGAGATTGGTAACATCAAAGGGGTAATAGTAGGAGGATATAACATGAATAATGTCAGGTATGCAGATGACACCACTTTGATTGCTGAATCAGAAGAAGAACTTCAAGATTTGTTAGACAGTCAAAAAAGAGAGTAAGAAGAGGGAGTTGTAATAAGTGTAAAGAAAACAAAATGTATGGTAACTAGCAAGGACAAGGTGCCACCAAAATGTGTAGACAAGGTCGGAGAGTAAGTGATAAAACAAATTGATAAGTTTAATTACTTAGGAAGCATGGTAACATCAGATGGCAGATGAGACATTGAGATTAAGACGAGAATAGGCATGGCAAAAGATTCTTTTCAAAAGATAGGTAAAATCTTGAAAGATAGAAAAATGACCATACGGATAAAGGTTAGACTGCTAAAGTGCTATGTGCATTCTGTTCTCTTATATGGAAGTGAGTGTTGGGCCATATCACCAACAATGGAAAAGAGAATAAAGGCTACAGAGATGGGGTTCTACAGAAGGATGCTAAAGATATCATGGACTGAACATGTGAGAAATGAAGAAGTTTTGATTAGAGCAGGAGTAAAAAGAGAATTGATGATGACTATCCGACAAAGACAGTTAAGATTTTTGGGTCATGTCATGCGCAAAGATCAATTGGAAAATGTAGTGCTCACTGGAAAAATAGAAGGGAAACATAGTAGGGGAAGGCAAAGGCTAACTTACATCAGTAGCCTAAGCAAGTGTGTAGATCTAAGTAACACGGAGTTACTTAAGACAACTAGAGACAAAGAAATGTGTAAAACCATGATCGTCAATGTCCGAATCGGATAAGGCACCATGAGAAGAAGATCTGAAATGTACAATCGGTTTTACAGGGCTATTCACACCTCGTTCTTTAGCCAATTACCTTCATGTCCTAATCTTTTACTATAATATTGGTGTAAGTGTAGTAATGACCAAGTGGATAAATCAACAGATTGCTATAGAAGAGGTATACAGTTCGAGTACCTGCCACGTACCTAGAAATACAGCGCCCAGTGTGTTTCTTCTGTATTGGTGACATGCTATGGAATTTGTACATGCTTTAGAACAGAGAACCAGGCGAGCGAAGGAATCAATAAATTTAAAAAATATCAAATAAGAAAAAGAACCCTATCCGCTAAAGTGACTTTTAAGTCTTGCTTAGGATGAAAGACCCAAGAAAAAGTTTTAGTCAGGAAACAAAACTTTTTTGAGCTGAAAGAAAAGTTAAAAAAATATCCCAATTCTTGCAGAAGTTCTCTCAATGTTTTGCCAAAGGAAATTAAGTCCCTACCATGCTTGTTTCTTTATATAACGTCTTCATCTCTAAACATTGCTTTAATTATTTTTACATCTATTTTTTATATTACTATTTAATTTTTTGAAAAGTACACATCTGAATTGTTCTTTGTGATTGTTCTTGAGGTTTCAAAAAAAAATACGTGAATTTTTTTGTAGACCTAAAGCAGCCTTACCAAAACTCTAAGGGTTCTTTGGGAACGTGTTGTATCTCACGCTTCCATTCCGACAGCTGGACTGCTAATAAACAGACCGTTTATTTAGTATAAGTTAATCGGAGCAAAATACGAATTGTACTTACATGATCTGATGTAAAGGCGATAATTAATATAAATGACTGACTAAAGTAGGTCTAATGCGTCGCTTTCGGAGACAACTCATTTTTTTATCTATTGTTATTGCAACCAAGAAAGTGGTCCGCCATTTTCTTGACATCAGTTACGCGTTCTGGTGTTTGTTTGGTTTTTCTTCGTGGAGTCAATAATTAAGTTGCCAATTGTGATGTGACTCAAAAAGTACAAATGTTCACACCATTGAAAAAGGCAGCCAAAATAAAACAAAACAAACAAAAATAGAAAGAAGAAATTACTAATGTTTTACTACATGTCGCGGGTTATTCAAAGGGCGACTTCGGAAAGACCAAGTGTGCTCTCTTCTTGTTCTTAACGTCAAGACGGAATTATAACACACTGACACGCATTTCTAAGAAGGCGTAGTACATACTTGGTAAATGGCAACCTTGATGTCCAAACATATGACATGATGCTAAGTAACAAACATTTGTAGGTAAATTAATAACACCCAACTACTATCATCTTTAACAAATTTAGGTTTTTAATCTGGGAAATACCCCACCCCCACTACCACCACGCCAAAAAAACTCCAACAAACCCAAGTGAAATTTATTTTTATTTTTCTGCACAAAGCGCTTCTTTCAATTTTTAATTGTCGCTTTACAAACAAACACATGCAAACAGATGCAAAGAAAAGAAAGAAAGTCCCATGTGGATACGGTTTAAAATTACTTAAGAATAATTTACTTTCAAATTGGGAAAATAGGTGTTCGGCTGTTTGGTCAAGGAAAGAGGTCTCATGCGATTAGTCGTTAGGTATGAAGTTGCGGAGGAGGAATTTGTTTTCGTGTCACCATGCGGCAGGCAAAAAACTGCACATTGTTTTTGTTCATTAAAAAAAGGTGTTCGGCAGGGTTATTCATTCGCCGCTATTTGAAACGTTGCAGTTGTTTGGTGTTGCAACAAATGCATGTCGTCTTAAAGAGGACCTATATACACTCTCAAGCAGTTATCTACACCAGAAAGGCCAAGTAACTGAACCTTTTGAAACGCCCATGGGGTTACGCTCGGGCTGTTCTTGATCGCCTGGTTTCTTCAGTCTTTACACTAAATATTTGATGCGAGACTGGCACGCATCCGGAATGAACATAACGAAAACCGATATTGACCATCTTGCCATGCTTGGCTTGCCGCGACTTCCAATTCATACTGAAGGCTCTCGGAAACATCTCAGAAAGATACAACTTTACAATACATCCATGAAAAACTGAATACATGGTGATCAATGATACATCTACTACAATTGTCCGAGTTGACAAATGTATATACTTTGGTGTAATAATTACGGCAAATCTGGATGACTCGAAGGAAACACGTATACAAATTGCCCAGAAAAAAGCAATTCTGAACCAGGCAAGATAGTTTCGATAATCCGGGGTCTCATTTGACATAAGAGCGAAACTAGCTAAAGCTCTCAATCCTTCAGTCTTCAAATATGGCTTAGACACATGGCCAATAAAAACAGCGGACCTAAATCCCATTGATCCCGTTGGCCGCCACACCTGGAGAGTGTTCCTGAGTTTTAGGTGGTTTGATCGCATATCAAACGAGACGCTGATAGAGATGATCAGAGATAGATCGTTAATCACTTCCGACATGCCTCTGAAAAGCAAGGCTGAATGGTTTCCACCTTGTCGGATTGCATGGCAATCCGACAAGGTGGTATTGCAAATGCTGTTATCTTTGCCTGCCAACAGGAACTCGGTGTCTGTGCGGAAGACAAAAAATGGGGTCGTGCAACAACATATTGAAATAGAACAGCCTCTCCGCACACGAAATAGCCATCGCACCCCTAGAGAGCCAGCATCTGTAGAAGACACCATACCCTTCACAAAGAAGAAACCAACGCCTTGCATGATGGTGGCTACGGGAGCGAATAAATGAATGAATGAAGGAGTGAAAAAGTGAAATATACATTTACATTTGGGTATATATATATATATATATATATATATATATATATATATATATATAAAGGCCTTTGGTAACATTGCCACTCACACCAGAGATGTTAATACATTTTGTAGTTCATCTAACATCTTCATTGGTGCACCCAAAGGAATAAAATTCTCATCTGGTTCAATAAAATACTTTTCTCCCCTAAAGAAAAGGCTTTTATTTGCTTTCCTTGCCTCGTAATTTTCAAGTTAGAGTATTCCTTCGTGTAGAACCTTCCTCTCTTGTTATAGAGCATGGAAATTGATTTGGTATTTATGACGGCTTACCTTAAAAAATATCCATCATTTTACATAAGCTTTGCGAATTCTTAAGATATTCTCTACAAAATTGGTAACCAAGCTGGCTATATACGCCAGAGTAATTCACTAAATAAAATGAACTTGTCTACGCTCTATATTATAGTTGCTATTTTAACTTAATATAGTTTTTCATACCTGTAATATTTAGGTCAAACGCCCAATATCTATATAGACTTTTTCAAAACTAATGATAGTATCCCAATATCTAATTTTGAAATAAAAATTGGTAATATTACTAAAGGCAATTTGGCCAAAGGCCAAAATAGGATAGGTGACGGTAGCAAAGGTCATAGTAGCTTAGGTAATGTTGGCAAAGATTATGTAAATATTGGTAATGTTAGTTAGGAAAATGTTAGCATTGGTGAATCTGCATAGGTCATGCCAGTTTAGTAAATGCTAATTTAGATCACATAAGCATGGCATAGAAAATGCCAATATAGGTGATACTGGCATTGGTGGTGATAACACACACTATGTCAGTATAAATGATTCTGAGCACGTTTTTAGCTTTGCTGCAAATAAAACCGAAAATCTGGTCCACATGTCCTTTACTCAATTGTTCCTGACCCTGTTCTACCAGAACAACATTAGTAACGTCGAGGGTCACCTGTGGATATATAAGAAACCTACATATCTAAAGAAATATTTCCCCTAATTTAAATATTTTATTTAGCAAAATAATCTGGGGGCATTGGGCTCCTTTACTGTGGGGCGCATCCTAGGTATCATTCATTTCGAACTGACAAATGGTCCTATTACAGTAAAAGATTCACGTTTACAGACGTGTGTATGCAAAGATAGTGTATGTATGATTGTACTTTACGTAAAATAAGCTCTGTGACACATTACAGTTTGGGTGACAGGTCAATTCCCATAAAAAAATTTTCCACCCGTATGATTGCCACCCGGACATTTCACACCTGGATTACTCCCAACCAGAAAATTCTAAGCTGGCTAATTCCAACCAAGTGCAATTTCCACCTAGGATAATTTACACCGGATAATTAACACCCAGGACAATTTCCTTCCGGATAATTCAGTGTGCGAAAGAAAAGTTTCTGGACAATTTTTCTTCATTCAATATTGAGTGAAAAAGCAATTTCCACTTCATTTCAGCGGTACGTGTTAAATGTAGATAATAGATATTAAATAACGTGAATTTGGTAAATGCTTAGGAGAGTGCTTTTAGCGATTCTGTAAACGTTTTTCCTTAAAAATCTTAATGATTTTAAAGAATGGCCTTACAATAGGAAAACGTTAGCGACTAAAATTTTATGTAGATTAAATACAGAGCTTCCAGAAAGAAATTTCAACAGTCAAAAAATTTTTTTAGAAAGATTTGAACCTAGTGATTTTCTTAGCATTTTGCTATAATTCTGGGGGTTTTGATGTCAAATGGTCTCATTTCATGGTAACGATTGATAACGATTGAGGGAGACACAGTCAGGCAGACAGACAGACAGACAGATATAGAGAGAGACTTTCAGATAGTAAGAAAAAGATTGATTATCTATTATTTACCTTTTTTGGCGAAATATTGCGTCTTTCGCTCCAGCCTGATATTCTTGAATAATATCACGGTATGTTAGTGAAACCGGTCTTGTATCAATTATCAAGGAAAATTCACACAAATCTCTTTCATTAACAATAAAATAATAACATATGACCCTATACTTCCTGAATGAAAAGTGCTACTGGTAGTCACAAGTGGTAACGTGAGAATTTCATCATCGAAAATCCCTTGGTCCTAACTTAAATATAAGACTAAGAATATTCCTGTCACTGGTCCCTGCCATACTGCCTTCAAAATATTGTCATTTTCTCTCCTCATTACACGTCTATGCCATCTTAACCTTGCTTCTCTTGCTTTCTCTGTTATTTTTCTTACCTTCAAAAATCTTGTGTCATGATTCATCCTGTGTTCGTGCATGAAAATTCCGGCTAGCCACCTTAGCATTCTCATCTCCGTCGCTTCTAACATTCTCTCCTCTGCCCTTTTAAAAGGTACGACTTCTAGGCCATATAATAATACTGGTTGTAGTTGAAGCTATATATCTATATTTAAATAAAATCGTGAATAAAGAGCTGCATAGCTTTGAAAGCACTATAAGTTTTTCTATTATATAACAGCTAAATTTAAACAAGTATATTCCTTCTTGAATAATATTTGAACTATTTTTAGCTCTTTACATCAGTAGTAATGCATAATGACTGTATCCAGTGTGGAGAACCTCGTCCCTAAACTCACCTGCCTGTATTTTTTTTCAGTTTTTCTTACTTAGCGTATTCAACTTGGTGTCAACAAATAGGGAAAAAATCACATCCTTTTTTCCTTACTTATTCTGAAATAGCAGTGTTGTTCGGGGCAAAGACATCTTCCTCACTTAAAAAATATGGCATCATGATTTGTGATGCCTTTTCCTTAGTGATTTAATAAGCAAATAGTATCTTATAAAATGACAGGATGACATCGTCCAGAGATTACTTGTTATTTGTCGCTTTTTTCTCGCTATCAACTTTTTACCTCAAAGAAAGATAATTATTGCCGGCTGGTAAAATCCTCTAAGCGTTATAATTATTATGACACTGACAATTCTCTGTTTTTTGTCTTTTTGGAGTAGATACAAAAATAACAATTTTACTAGAGGGATTTCATTGAGAAATATGCTGATCCTGTGTATCCTGGGTGTGTGTGTAAGCTGCTGGAGACCAAGTGAGTAGGCTGCACCGGGAATATCTCTCCCAATTACAGGGGCGTAGAAGACGCACATTTCCTGGTTGGATTTTTAAAGAAATTTCTCCAAATCGACGACGAACCAGATTCAAAATCACATGATCGACGAGATCGATTTCTTCAATGGTACGGAAGAACAGCTTGAATCGAAGGCTATTCGTTACTAACAAGTCAGAAAAACCTGGCTAATCAGCATCCAGGCATCACCACGTGGAGGTTGCCTTCATGGACGCCCCCTGTGTATCCTATTTAGTGGTGACATCCAACGTTGTTCAGGGCCAAATAGGTCGTATCCTGTCATTGACGATTATCTTATGAACGAAGATTTATCTCTCCCAGATCAAAATACTTTTGAATTAAATGAGAAAGCTTATAGAGTGCCATATTATTCCACAAGGAAAGTTCGACATACCCTATTATTGGAATATAATCATNACTTTTTACCTCAAAGAAAGATAATTATTGCCGGCTGGTAAAATCCTCTAAGCGTTATAATTATTATGACACTGACAATTCTCTGTTTTTTGTCTTTTTGGAGTAGATACAAAAATAACAATTTTACTAGAGGGATTTCATTGAGAAATATGCTGATCCTGTGTATCCTGGGTGTGTGTGTAAGCTGCTGGAGACCAAGTGAGTAGGCTGCACCGGGAATATCTCTCCCAATTACAGGGGCGTAGAAGACGCACATTTCCTGGTTGGATTTTTAAAGAAATTTCTCCAAATCGACGACGAACCAGATTCAAAATCACATGATCGACGAGATCGATTTCTTCAATGGTACGGAAGAACAGCTTGAATCGAAGGCTATTCGTTACTAACAAGTCAGAAAAACCTGGCTAATCAGCATCCAGGCATCACCACGTGGAGGTTGCCTTCATGGACGCCCCCTGTGTATCCTATTTAGTGGTGACATCCAACGTTGTTCAGGGCCAAATAGGTCGTATCCTGTCATTGACGATTATCTTATGAACGAAGATTTATCTCTCCCAGATCAAAATACTTTTGAATTAAATGAGAAAGCTTATAGAGTGCCATATTATTCCACAAGGAAAGTTCGACATACCCTATTATTGGAATATAATCATCACAACACAAAATGGTCTAAATCCTGGCATTCTTTTGTATGATTTTATATATTATCCTCACCACTACTCTTTGACCAAGGGGGTGGACGGAATAATTTTATGTCTTTTCCAAACATCGGGATTTTGCATCACTGCACTACCCAGTTTCGATATTAGTGCCCATGAAGATATATTCAGGATTCTCCATCCTACATTGCGCCAGAGAAAAAAAGAGAATATAACCAGTGGCTACTAAAATGAAGAGGTTTCTTTTTCAGATTAAGTCTTTGTAGTTCACCATAGATTTCTTGGATGGTGGCATGGTGTCTCCAGCTGATATTTTGCGCTCTTTTCAGCATGTTCATGTAACAGCTATCTAGACGCTTCTCCATTCTAGCTCTTAGTGCCCAAGTTTAGGAGCCATAGAGTAAAACTGAAAGGATGCTTCTGAAGATAGTTAGGTAGGTCGGAATGTCATATTTCCTCTAATTTATTACAGGTATCCAAGATCAGGGAATTTCTTATCTTAAATTCTTTTAGGAGCTTTAAGTAAGGATTCAAGTATTTAAAGCCATTGTCTGGGATTTAATACTCGATAATGATGTACATGCTGATAAGAATTCTAGTTTTCCTTCGTTGCAATAGAGACCAAGTTGGCTAGCTGTTCGAGTGACAGTAGTAGGTCAAAATTCATCCACAATAACAGTTGGAGGAAAACCGGTTGAGAATATGGACAGCTTTGTATACTTGGGGAGTGTCCTTGCGAAGAATGGTGGAACAGATGACGATGTCAGAGTGAGGATAGGCAAAGCAGCGGCAGTTTTTCGAAAAATTGGAAAAATTGGACAAGAACTAAGATTGACATGAAAATCAAGCTGACGCTTTACAGCACTATAGTACTACCAACATGGAGACAAACTGGAACAATAGTCAGGGAATTAAATACCTTCCACCAAAGATGTCTGAGAAAGATCATGAAGATATCATATTTCGACCATGTTACAAACGAAGAAGTTTTAAAACGTGCACAATCACGAAGAATGCTGGACATTGTAATAGAAAGGAGGCTAAAGATGGCCGGTCATGTTCTTCGTCTGGCAGATCAACGGCCTGCCAAAACTGCATTTAAATGGAGACCAGATGCGCGAAAAAAAAAGAGAAGAAGAACGAGGTAAAAATGGCGAAGAACCTATCAGAAAGATCTAAAGAGGCTCGGCAAAAGTTGGGATACCATCGCGAAGGAAGCTGAAGATAGAAGCCAGTGGAGACCGTTGTCTGCTCAATGCGCAAATTTGTTCGGGAAGGACTAAGTGCTAAGTAAGTGTAAATGTAAACCTACTTATTTGGCATCTCCGTCTGACCATAATCCCTTCTTTCTTCTCTTTATAGTAGTTTAAGCGGCCCGTTTGTTGCTCATCAACAAGTTTTAATCCATTTAATATGCTTCCCATTTAAATGTCTATTTTTATAGCATTTTACAGTGGTTTATATCACGGGACTCAAATTGACAATCTGTCTATCTATCTGCATCAGGTCGATTTCGACCCCTGGTGACCATGTTGACAAGCTTCCTCCAAGCTGATCTGTCTGTCACTGCCCTGATTGTTTCCATGTGAGGTTGGTCCACTATTGCCATGATGTTGTCCCACCATCTCCTTCTGGGTCTTCCATGTTCTCTATTGCCCTCCATTTTTCCTTGCAAAATTATTTTCTCCAGACTGCTGTCAGCTCTCCTAATGTGACCAAATTAAGTTAATCAATTTTTGTTTACGGCCTCGGTTCTCAAATGCGGGGTCGCGACCCCACTTGGGGTCACTAGCCCAAAACACGGGGGTCACGGAGGTGCCTTGGATTCGTGGACATATTACGTCGAAAAATATATTTTTTCAGCAAATCACAATATTCATCGACGATCACAATCTAGATTTGGTCAAGTTAAAAATTGAAAAACCCACCTACACTCGCGCCAGAAATTTCCTGGAAATCACTACTCCAGGGTAGCCAACTGATTCTTTTCAATATGTTGCTAAGTTAAAAATTATTTGTTACCAATTTTGACTATATCAATTAATATCCCATCGTCATTATCATTACTAATCTAATACTTAAATAAAACAAGAATTTCTCTAATTTTGTTTAATGTATTCAAATCGCAATTTGGCAACCTGCCTCTCTGTTGATTGATGTACCCAGAAAGTTGAACTATTCCACAATGTCAAGTGGTTCTGTACCAATTTTAAATTCTCGCATTTCCTCTGTTGTCATGATCTTGGTCTTCACATTGAGCACCAATCCTGTTGCTTCGTTTGCATTCTTGACCTGTTGAATCAGTGCTGTCAAGTCTTCCTTGCTCTTTGGTATTAAGGTGGTATCATCCGCATACCTAAGATAGTTGAGTAGTCTATCACCAATGTTAATTCCCGAGAGTTCCTCCAGGCCTGCAGCACGCATAATGTTTTCACTGTAGATGTTAAATATTCTGTATTGCCAAATTCTGTGCGAACCGTTGCTTCTTGGCCTGTTTATAGGTTTTTGATTAGGGCAACAAGATGCTCAGGAATTCCGAATCTACGCATGCTGTTCCACAGCTCGTTGTGATCCACACAGTCAAATGCTTTGCTGTAGTCGATGATGCATAAGTAAACTGGAACATTCATCTTTCGCGATTTTTCCAGTATCCATTGGATGTTAGCAATATGGTCATGAGTGCCTCATCCACGGCGGAACCTAGCTTGTTCTTGTGCTATTTCAGACTTCAGATGAGCCTCCAAACGCCTTTAAATTATTTTGAGCAGGATTTTATTTGGAATTTGCTTGTATGTAAGATCAAGGCTATTGTTCTGCTGTTAGCACATTCACGGGTGTCTCCCTTCTTGGGTAGCAGATCATACACTGATCGCTTCAAGCCAACTGGCCATTTTTATGACTTCCATATCTTTCTGCAGAGCTGAGTCAGAAGAGAAATTCTCTGCTGGTCTGTTTGTTTGATTAGTTCTACAAGGATGTGATCAATTCCGAAGGATTTGTTGTTGGCTATTTTACTGAGAGCTGCAGTTACTTCCTCTTCCGTGGGTTCGGCCTCTAGTATTACTGGAGCTTCCAGAAACGTTTTAGTTATTGCTTCCTTTTTCTTGTACAGTTCCAATGTGTATTCTCGCCATCTACGTTTGATATCCTGCTCTTCTGAGCAGTGCTCCGTACTTTAGCGTTCAAGTCACCCATTACTAAAAGAAAGTCCTTCTTTGGTGCATTGTCAATGCATGATTGAAGTGTGCTTCTTCAATGTCCTCTTCATCGGAGTTTGCAGTTGGAGCATAGACTTGGATTATTGTCCAGTATATTGGCTTTCCTTTAAGTCTAATGAAAATCAGACGGTCACTAATCGGATTGTTGCCAAGGACTGACTTTGCTGTGGGTTTGTCTATTATGAAAGCGACTCCATTTTGGTTGCTATTGTCACTTCCTGAGTAGTAGATCCTGTGAATGTCTGATGTAAAATGTCACTTGCCTTTCCATTTCAGTGCACTAATTCCTAATAAGCTGAGCTTCACTCTCTCCATTTCTGCGATGACGACGTCGAGCTTGCCGCCATTCATAGGCCTAACATTCCATGTTCCTACTTTATGTTCTTTAAGAAAGCGAATCCCATGACCTTCATCTCCAGCAACATCAACATCGTCCACGTTGAGGCTTTGATCCCAACGCGTCATTCTAATCAAGAGTTTCAGTCATAGAGCCTCGCTCTTCCCCAGTATCATGTTGAGTACCTTCCAACATAGGGGTCTCATCTTCCAGCACTACAGTGTGATCAGTGTCGTTACTTGCCACATTGGTTTCCTTGGTAGAGGAATCGAGGTGGTTTGCCAGTGCCTTCCTTAACGCAGTGGCCTTACTGGGCAAAAGGCGCCCAACCGTTGTCTGCATTAGGCAGATCATCCGCTTAACCGCCAATCTAACCAAGCCGTTGATCCTTGGAAGGATTCTTC
>RDPX01000303.1:485006-497625 GCA_003991215.1 Morbakka virulenta
AACCCGGGTAGGACAAGCTCGTTAGCGTTTCAAGCAGTTGTCCTAGGAGAAGGGAACACTCTGATTTCAAAACCAGGGCAGATGGGGCTCTTTAGTCTTGGCTGACAGCCTGTCTAGTGGAGGTTACACGATCAATTATACCCGCAACCCGAAGGTACCGTGCCGATATGGGTGAATGGCTGCAGCGTTATGAGGTCACTGATCGCGGAACCTGGTAGAAGTGGCGTCCCTATCAAAATTATAAGCCTTATCCAGAGAAACGGGCAACTCTGGATGGACTGATTTATTCCCGTGTGTAAATCAAACATTTTATGGAGGACTTAGATAATAATCAATTTCAACTAATACATGATATTGCTAATAATACAGTAGCACAAATGGATGCTGAAAATGAAGCAATTCATAAAAATCAAAACATTGTTCAAATATTGAACAACCGTGAGTGGACCGAAGAACAGAAACACAGAACAGTTGAATTAGATTTACAAGAAAGGAAATGAGGAAAAAAAATTATGAAACGAGTAAAAGACAGATGGGGTGCAGAGTATCCAGAGAATTGAAGAACAGCACAGAATTTGACTGATAATGCGAGAAGAGTTAAAAAAGAAGGGTGGGGAAGGCAGAATGAACCTGGCAACCAAAACCAAATATTAGAACAAATAGAAGACCAACTAGTGGAAGACGCACAGCGCAAATCATTAGAATGGACAACGGAAATAAAGGTTACGCTTCTCAACATTCACGAAGAGGAACGGGCCAACGGTAGAGGTTTCATGAAACGTGTTAAAGTGAGATGGGATGTAATATACGCAGAGTACCAATCAGTAAGTTGGCAAAAATTGAGAGATAATGCAGCTGGATTTAAAAAGATCTGGAAATCAAAAACTGGATTTTGGTGAGACCGAGGGGGGGGGGTATTACAGGTACCAGAAACAAGGGTAGCAAAAAATCAAGAGGAAAACTACAACAGTGAGTTAAATAGTGAACGCAATGAACCAAGCGAAGAAGGGGATGGCCAAGTGAATGAAAAGATTGTGGTTAAAGACGAAGACCTTGCGGAAGCAGATAGAGAACTAGAACGATATTTGAAAACAGAATTGAACAACATGGAGCATTGCAAACTGATCCACCTGAAACCGCGAGAGAAACTTCCAAAACTCAAAATTAGCATCGAAGTCGAAAAGAGAGCCAATAAAATTCTCAGGCTATACCTACCAAACGCTGCCACTATTCCAGAAATTACAGATATTGTATATGCAATGGGAAAAGCAGTAGCTTATGCAAGTGGGATTAAGCCAAAAGAAGTAAACCAGAATGGCAAAAGGAAAGCAAAGGCAGGAAATAGAAGAGAGCGTAAACTAAGAACTGAGATAAAAGAGCTGAGACAGAATATTGGACGGGCGGCCAATGAATTGGATCGGAGAAGACAACAAAGAAAAGCTACGAAAAGAGAAAAAGGTATTTTAAAGAAACTAGCCCAGAGCATGAATGGAAGAGAGACAATGCTCCTCAATCTGCAAAATGCGAAAGAAGAGTGGCCTGATAAAATTCGTTACAAGGAAGTCAAAATTACAAAAGTATATTAAAATAGAAGATATCATGTTTCAGAGAGATCAGAGAAGCTATTTTCGGAAACTCGAAGGAGCAGATAAACACGAAGGTGAAATGCCCGAAATGGAAAAGTTTTTACAATTCTGGAGTGGGGTTTGGGAGCAGAACGAGCCAACACAAAATATGCCGTGGATGGAGGAAGTGCAAGTTGAGTTGAAAGAAAAAGTAAATGTTGTTGCTGAAAAATTGAAGAAGGAAATAGTAAAGAGAAAAATATGGACAGCTCTAAGAGTAGACGGTAAACAAACTTTTGGTGGAAGAAGTTCGAACCCGCACAAAAAGCACTGGGAAGAGCGTTTATGGACACTTATAGAAACACAAGGATGATACCAGAGTGATGGCCCTCAGGAAGAACGGTGTTAATACCAAAGACAAGAAATCTGAGTGATGAAAAGAACTATCGCCCAATAACATGTCTTAATACACCGTACAAAATTCTTACAGGATTAGTAGCAAAGTACATGAAAAAAACACACAATGAGTAATGAGATCTGCGACGAAGGACAGCTTGGAGCAGTGGAAGGGGTGCTAGGAACAGTGGACCAATTGATAATTGATAGATGCATTATGGAAGAAGTAAAGCAGTATCATCGGAACTTGGCAGTAACATTTTATGATCATAAAAAAGCCTATGACAGAGTACATCATGACTGGATGATAAGGGTGTATGAATGGATTGGAATACCGAAAGCTGTTATCAAATTGCTTAATGATTTAATAAATAAATGGAGGACTAGATTAGAGATCTGGGACGGGAATAAAAAAAATAATATGGATTGGACTGATAAAATGGACTGATAAAATGGAAACCTACATGGCAAAATGTCAAGACTAGCTTACAAAAAGGTACGGAAACAAAAAGGATTGAAGACTACAAGATCAAATAACATCAAAGCTAATTTTGTCAGGAACAACAAGAAGAGTGTCATATTTGGCTCAAGCAGAACCTAAAAGGCAGAAAAACTGCAGCAATCATGAGGATGTTAGAGCAGATGTTGGAGACGAGAGCTTGAAAGGTAGCGCGAGGGTTGATGGATGATCGACGATGTAGATTGTGTACAGAGAAAGAAAAAACTGTTGAACATCTTGTTGCTGGATGCAAAGTACTAGCAAATAGAGAATACCTTGCGAGACACAACAGAGCATTGATGATCATGACAACTGCTTGGGCTAAAGAGTATGACCTTACCGACCAAGGTACAATTTGGTATAAAGAGAAATGGGAGAGAGAAACGACTATCGAAAACCATAAAGCAAAAGTAGTATGGGATTTTGAATTCAACTTACGAAAAACAACTACAGCAAGACGGCCGGATTTGACCATAGAGAACAAAGAGAAGAAAAAGATCTGGAAATGGGACATGGCGTGCCCTAAGCAACGGAACATTGTGAACACGCGCCTAGAAAAGATGGCTGGCGTTTGAAATGAGAGAAAGACGACCTGGCTACGATATTAAGGTTGTACCTGTGATAATTGGCGCCCTTGGAGGTGGTATAAAAATGACGAAAGTCATAAAAAACATTTTTGAAAACGAAGAACTTTTGCTCAGGACAGTAACGTAAATGCAAAAAACAATACTAAGATAACGAATCAATAATTCGAAAGGCGTTTTCAGGACTAATACAAGATATTGATTGATATAAATAAGCATGTTATGAATAGAATTTTGTTTATTTAGTTTTAGAATTTTTATATATATATTTTTTTTCTTCAGTTTTATTACACAATCATATTCCAAATTTCCCTTGCGCTGAGTAAGGCTGTCTCTTAGGTTTGAGAATGGTTGTTTTATGTATCAGAACATGTTTTGTATTTTTAACTAGCAATATTTGGTAGTTATTTATTATGGCTTGTGCCAAAGCTTTATTCATTCAATAATAATAATTCAGAGGTTGCCTTGAAAATGCTGACAAAGAGAAAATATGGTATTGGTTATCCAAAAGTGGTCTTAACAGTGAAATGAAAGCTCGTGTATGTGCCGTGTAAAATTTATAAAAGTGGCAACAAGTCTTCTTGTAGAATATGTGGGAAGAGAGAAGAGACAGTGCAACATATAATTGCTGGATGTGAAAAGCTTGCACAAAAAGAGTAAAAGAGAAGACACGATAATGTTACTAAGAAAGTCCATTGGGATCTTTGCAAGAAAAACGGACTGGAGCATCAGAAAAGTAGTATGAACATACTCTCGAAGGAGCTGACGAAAATGATGATGTCAAACGTCTTTGGGATAGAAACATACAATGTGGCAATGTAATAGAGGCTAGGAGGCCAGACATTGTCTTAATTGAAAAGAAAAAGAGAAGTTGTATCATTGTGGATATTGCAGTGCCTGCGGCTGGAAGGGTAGAGGAAAAGGTAAAAGAACAAGTTTAAGCAGTGCCAGTAGTAATAGGAGCCCTTGGAAATGTAACAAAAAGATTTGAAAAGTATTTTGAGAAGATTGGTATTCCAAGAAATAGTGCAGATATGCAAAAAACTACCTTGCTAGAAACAGCCAGAATCCTAAGAAAAGTATTGGAGATGTAATGAAGGAGAAGGTCCTTGCTATCCTTTGGTCATTTTTTATGACTCGCCTAGTAGGAGTATCACAGTAATAATATCAGCCAGAGCTTAATTGCATAAACAACAACAATAATAATAATAACTAATAATAATAACTGCTATGATCATGTAACCCCACTGGTGATTGAAAATAAGAATACCACAATTCTGTGGGATTTCATTATCCAAACTGACTGTGAAATGCGGGGGAACGAACCGGACATAATTGGTTAAGACCATAAAAATAAAACCTGTCTGATTGACATAGCCAAATATCAAAGTACAACGACCTTAAAATTGATGTAGAACGGATGTGGCATTTGAAAACAACCATGGTGCCTGTAGTTATTGGAGCATTAGGTTTCACAACCAAAGACACTGAATCTTATGCGAATCAAATACCAAGTGATCTTTCTCTGTCTAAAATGCAAAATATTAAATGTAACTGCTCGCTTCTTAAGAAAAGCACTCCCCATCCAGATTGATAATTTATATGTTTCTCTTCTTGTTTTCTTATCTTTCCTTTAGTTTTTTTTATTTATAAATTAACGTGTTGTTTCTGGGTAAACCTCAAAGATAAGAGTAAAAGTTTGAACTAACCTTTCCTTTCCCTAAAATACCTAGGTAGCATTTGGCTTTGGATAGTACAGAAGAAGAAAAAACATAATAATGATAATGAAAATAACAATAATAATAATAATAATAATAATAATAATACATTGGCTGACACAGATGTTCGATACTCTGCTGGAATTCTGGACTGGGAGATAGAATAGGTAAGAGAGATGGATAGAAAGACACGGAAATGTATGACAATGATCAAAGGACTGCATCGGAGAACGGACGTTGATAGGCTTAGGGGCATGACGTCGATTGAAGAAGTAGTTAGATTGGAGGAGTACAGCCTGTCAGATTATGTAAAACGTAGAGAGTCCAGTGAAGTTAAAGTACTGGAGATGTTTGTGAAAGAGAGGAGCAGAGCAGAGTAGAAACCCAAACAGAACGAAGAAGGAAAAAGAGGTGGACGGAGAAACTGTTACACAACCAGTATCCTGTGAAGGTAAAAGAAGCGTAAACAGATTCGTGGCAATGGTTGGAAGCCGGCTCGTTGAAGAGAGAAACAGAAGGCTTGGTGATGGCAGTTTAAGACCAGGCCCTACCTACAAGGAATTACAAAGTGAAGATCATGAAGGAACCAGGAGGCATCAAAGTTCAGAATGTGTGGAACGAGGGATGAGACGGTGATGCACATCCTCAGTGAGTGTGAGAACCTAACCCAACTCGAGTAAAAAACAGACATGGCAGAGTTGCTACTATCGTCCACTGGGAGCTGTGCAAAACTCATGGTTTCAAGCACACCAAGAAATGGTACGATCACCGAGCAGAGCCAGTGTAGGAGAACACTGATGTTAAAATACTCTGGGATTTTAACATCTACTGTGACAGAGTAATAGAGGAAAGGAGGCCAGATATAGTTGTAGTCGATAAGAAGAATGATGAAGCTCGAATTATTGACATCGCTGTGCCAGGGGACGTCAGAGTGAAGGAGAAGGAGCAATAGAAGATCGACAAGTATCAAGATCTAGTTCTGGAAGTAAACAGAATATGGAAGACGAGAGCTATTCTGATTCCTATAGTGATTGGCGCTCTTGGAGCTATCCACCGTCTGAGTGATTCGATGGGAGTACTCCGTATCCACCAGAAAAGGCCAAATAACATCCAGCAAACTGCCCTTCTAGGATTGGCAAACATCCTGAGAAAGGTGCTCTCTATCTGAGTCCTGTGGTACTGGACGGATAGCAGCTAAACTACCAGCACAAGCTGAGAGATCTTGATCTACAGAATAATAATAATAATAATAATAATAATAATTATTATTATTATTATTATTAAAAATCGTGAATTGTGCTAAATAATATCTTTATAACTTTTTATACTTTATTTATAGATTTTTTAAAGAGAAAATGTTATCATTATTTCCTCTTTTTACAAAAAATAAACTTCCTATTTCACTCACCCTAGGTCACTAGTAGTGACCCGGTGTTTGATCTTACACAACAATTCAAAGAGNCTCAGAGAAGACGTAGATTTAAAAAACGGAGCAAATTTTACATGCAAAAGAAGACCTTTAAAGAAGATACTAAGATATTTTACCATGAACTTGGAAAGACGTCAATTGAGGTCATTGATCCATCAGAAATGCAGAACGTCGAGGAATTTTGGAGTAAAATTTTGCAGGACATCAAAACCCATAATACCGTTGTCTTTGTTTCTACGAATGGTAAATGTAGGATACCAATGGGGGAAGAAAGAGTATAAAGTAAATCACCTGCTATTCATGGATGATCTAAAACTTTATCCAAGAACATATATCAAATTGACTCACTTGTTCAGATTGTTCACCTATATAGTGAGGATATCGGAATGGAATTTGGCATAAAGAAATGCGGGATTCTGATATTGAAAAGAGGGAAGCTTATTAGGAGTGAGGGAATTGAACTTCCAAATGGAGAAACCATGAAAGAGGTGGAACGGGATGGATATACGTACCTGGGTATGAGCTAGATATAATTGAAGAAGGAAAGATGAAAGTGAAAACGATCAGAGAATACAAGAGGCGTCTAAGACTGATTTTGAAGTCACACCTTAATGGGAAGAATAAAATCACTGCGATAAACACATGGGCAGTGGCAATATTCAGATATGGTGCAGGAGTGATCAGCTGGGAAGAAAGTGATTTAAAAAGGATAGGCAGAAAGTCAAGAAAAACAATGACTATGCATGGGGCGTTGCATCCGAACAGTGACGTTGATTTGTTATACATAAAAAGGACTGAGCGTGGGAGAGGACTAAGTAGTGTAGCAAACTGCGTACAGACAGAAGACAACAGCCTTGCGTTTTATGTTGCAAATTCTACTGAACAGTTCATCAAAGGTGTTACGGTAGCTAAGACCGTGGATACTGACGCAGCGATACCAAGTAGTGAATTTAAGAATCAGACGACACAGGAGCTTAAGGATAAGTGGACTGAGAAAAGGATGTATAGGCACTTTGCGAGGGATATTGCTGAGAAAGTCGACAAGGATCGTACATGAAGTTGGTTTTCAAAGTGCAGCTTAAAGGTTGGTACGGAATTAATAATTTGCGCTGTACAGGAGCAGGCCCTTAGGGCAAAATATGTGAAATACCATATTTATCATACGAGCGAAAATCCATTCTGTAGACTATGTGGTGAGAAAGGGGCAAGTGTGCATCATATTGTGAGTGGTTGTGATAAACTCGCACAAAGAGAATATAAAAGACGACATGAAAATGGTGCAAGAAAATTCCATTGGGATATATGTAAAGATTCTGTGGGATATCAATATCCAACGTGGCAACGTAATAGAAGACCAGATATCGGAGTAGTTGATAAGAGAGAGAAGACTAGAATTATTATAGATATTGCTATACCCGCAGATGGAAGAGTTGAAGAGAAAGCAAGGGAAAAGGTAGAAAATCATCAAGATCTAAAGAGAGAAATTGGAAGATTGTGGGAATCGAAGTCGATAAAAATTGTCCCTGTGTTTCTAGGTACTTTAGGTAGTATTTCCCACGGGTTTGATTCATGGATACAAAAGATCGGAATACCATACGAGATAGGTGAAGTGCAGAAATCGACTCTGCTAGGAACTGCAAGGATACTCAAGAAGGTGTTGGAAATGTGAAGTCAAAGAATCTCTGTTAGCCCTTGGTCATTTGTTATGGCTCACCTAGCAAGGTTCTGAAGGACTACTATTGCCGGGGTGATATTGGAAAGTGACGGTCCAATGTCTATAAAATGTCCCAGACGGCATGCGTAATATGCAGCCTCTGGTAGTCAAGTTCAACTTCTGGTCTTCACGTGGGAGAACTGTTTCAAACTAACAGGAGAAGAAGCGAAAGGCGGGTCTTAGACGCCTTTAAATAACCTATCCTCTGGGCAGGATGAGCTCATTAGCGTAGCCAGCAGTCATCGTAGGAGAAGGAAAATCTTTGACTTTAAAACCCGGGTAGGACAAGCTCGTTTGCGTTGCAAGCAGTTGTCCTAGGAGAAGAAAAAACTCTGATTTCAAAACCAGGGCAGATAAGGCTCTTTTGTCTTGGCTGACAGCCTGTCTAGTGGAGATTACACGATCAATTATACTCGCAACCCGAAGGTACCGTGCCGATATGGGTGAATGGCTGCAGCGTTATCAGGTCACTGATCGCGGAACCTGGTAGAAGTGGCGTCCCTATCAAAATTATAAACCTTATTCAGAGAAACAGGCAACTCTGGATGGACTGATTTATTCCTGTGTGTAAATCAAACATTTTATGGAGGACTTAGATAATAATCAATTTCAACTAATACATGATATTGCTAATAATACAGTGGCACAAATGGATGCTAAAAATGAAGCAATTCATAACAATCAAAACATTGTTCAAATATTGAACAACCGTGGGTGGACCGAAGAACAGAAACACAGAATAGTTGAATTAGATTCACAAGAAAGGAAAAGAGGAAAAAACTTTATTAAACGAGTAAAAGACAGACGGGATGCTCAGAGTAGAAGAACAGCACAGAATTTGATTGATAATGCGAGAAGATTTAAAAAAGAAGGTTGGGGAAGGCAGAATGAACTTGGCAACCAAAACCAAATATTAGAACAAGTAGAAGACCAACTAGTGGAAGACGCACAGCGCAAATCATTAGAATAGACAACGGAAATGAAGGTCACCCTTCTCAATATTGACGAAGAGGAACGGGCGAATAGTAGAGGTTTCATGAAACGTGTTAAAGCGAGATGGGACGTAAAATACCCAGAGTACCAATCAGTAAGTTGGCAAAAATTGAGAGATAATGCAGCTGGATTTAAAAAAGATCCGGAAATCAAAAATTTGATTTTGGTGAGACAGGGGGGGGGGTATTATAGGTACCAGAAACAAGGGTAGCAGAAAATCAAGAGGAAAACTACAACAGTGAGTTAAATACTGAAGGGAATGAACAAAACGAAGAAGGGGATGACCAAGTGAATGAAACGATTGTGATTGAAGACGAAGACCTTACGGAAGCAGATAAAGAACTAGAGCGATATTTTCAAACAGAATTGAACAACATGGAGCATTGCACACTGATCCATATGGAACCGCGAGAGAAACTTCCAAAACTCAAAATTAGCAAGGAAGTCGAAAAGAGAGCCAATAAAATTCTCAGGAAATACCTACCAAACGCTGCCACTATTCCAGAAATTACAGATATTGTATATGCGATGGGAAAAGCAGTAGCTTATGCAAGTGGGATTAAGCTAAAAGAAATAAACCAGAATGGCAAANGGAGTAAAATTGTCAGAATGTTACCCATAAGCTACCGTGAGCAGGATTGGATGACAATGGGTGACTTTACCATTTTCATTAGTATCTTGTAATTTAATATATAGGATGGAAATTGTATTGTTAGTTAATCCAAGAATAATGATAATAATAATAGACAACCAAAAACGTCCTGTGTGGTTAACTTACGGAGGGACGACTTTATGACAAAAGAATAAAGCTAGAGGGAATGCCGTACACAACTACCGGCCATTATCCTGCCTTCCCATCATGTGGAAACTGCTAACAGATATTGTATCGGACCAATATATTTTGCTGACAATACAAAATCACTACTAGTATGTAGCTTGAAGAACTGGAAATTAGAGCTGATTTCTTGTGCTACCTAGCTTCGTAATGTCAGCATCAGAAGAGGTATTTTCCAAGGTGACAGTCTCTCCCCACTTCCATTTGTTTTAGGCCCAGTACCGATCACTCTGATTTTAAGGAAAGTGAAAATAAAGTATGAATTGGGCGACAAAATTACAGAACTTAAGTATTTGCTTTTCATCGATGACTTAAAATTGTTTGCCAAAACTGAAAACCAAATTGATTCTGTGAAAAAAACTGTGCACATGTTCAGCAAAAACAGAGGGATGGAATTTGAAATTATGAAATGTGGGGTACTTGTGCTAAACAAGGAGGTTTAAAGGGATAAAAGCAGCTGATGTCAACCTACTTGACGGGAGTGTGATAAAAACTATCGAAGCAGAAGGCTATAAAATTCTCGGAATTCTAGAGTATGATAAGATCAAGGAGAGATGTAAAAAAGCAATAAAAAAAGACTATAAACTGCATACAAGATTGATTCTTAAGTCTAAACTGAATGGCAGAAACAAGATCAAAGCCATTATCAACTGGAACGTAGGTGAAGTAAAGAAACTTGATAGAAAAACTCATAAATGGCAAATCTTAAATCTGGTCTCATTTAAGACACAGATGAATAATTCTTTTTTATAGCATTTTTGTTGTTGTTGTTGCAATAGCGACTGTTCATAGTGCTAAGTTTGTTTTCAATTCTAACTAGCAAATTTTGGTAGTTTTATTTTAGGGCTATTTTCTTGTAGTAGCTTTATCAAAAGAAATGATAATAATATAATGATACTAATAATACCAACAAGAGAAGGGGGGCAGGGATTGATGTGTTGGAAATGTCTGTTAAAGGGAAAGAAAATTGTGCTCTTTGTAAGGACCTCTACTGAAAAAGTGGGAACAGGGAGGATAGCTAAAAGCTAAATGGACTGAAAAAATGATATATGGTCAGTTTGTTAGGCAATTGGCGAAATTTGTTGACTAGGAAAATACCTGGAAATGGCTAGTACAGGGGGATTTGAAGGTTTAAAATGAAGTGCTGTTGAGCTCTGGACAACAACAAGTAATCAGGACGAATTATATGAAACATAAAATCGAAAAGAGTTCTAATACTCCTTTATGCAGGATGTGTAGTGAAAAGGGAGAAACAGTCGAACATATAATTAGTGAATGCACCACACTAGCCCAGCGAGAATATAAGCAACGTCATGAAAATGTGACGAAATTGATACATTGGAAACTTTGTCAAAAATATGGTTAAAAGAGACAAGAATTGTGGTACGATCATTGTCTAGAAGGAGCTGTTGAGAAGAGTCCATTAAAATTCTTTGGAACATGAATTTCCAGTGCGAAAACAAAGTAAAGGCAAGGCGGCTGGATATTGTTGTTGTAAATATGAAAGAAAAACACTGCAGTCTCATTGATATTGTATGTCTCTCATTTTCCAAGACTAGAGTCTCGGAAAATGAAGAGGATAAGATATGGGGATATCACACCTTGGAGTTAGTGCTTGGAAGAATTTGGGGTATGAAAAAGTTTCAAGTTATCACTGCAGTCATTGGTTTAATAAATAGTATTTCAAAAAATTGTAAACTGGATAGAGAAACAAGGGATCCAAGGAAATATTGCACTAGTTCAAAAATCTGCCTTGAAGGGAACAGCTACAATATCCGTAAGGTAGATGACATGTAAAATGTGACAGAAACCTATTGGCCCTCTGCTATTTGTTATGGCTCCAACAACGGAAAAATACCGGCAATTCCACCAGGCAGGCAATAAGCTAAATTTCATATACTACTACTACTACTACTACTACTACTACTACTACTACTACTACTACTACTACTACTACTACTACTACTACTACTACACTTGTTTACACTGTCATGAAAAAGTTGTAAGGGGAAGCAGTGCCACTATGAACATTAATGGCGTAAACCAATAACCTTGAAATATTCCTCTATTTATCCTTACTTCTTTCAACACATCACTTCCACTTGTCAATCCAACTCTCCAAGACTTCCTTCATTCTCTTATAAACACAATGGATTAGTCATATATTCCAATGTTCTCGTGACATTCTACGATCGAAAAATGTGGCACCATGTCATGTGCCTCCGATGGTCAATCCAGGAAATTGCAATACCTGTTATTTTGGTTTTAACTTTCGTTATCATTTTCTCTATATGTAGTGAATCTCGCCTAACCCCCCAACCCCCATCTCAATTGATTTTTCCGGCCTCCTGTCTGTTCTTTCAGTAGTACTGGTTTCTTTTCAATGAAATAATATTTCTCCTCAAGTAATAAATCAGTTAATTTCTTCCATGCTGTTGGTAACCAAGTGATTGTCCTATTATTGCTAGCTTCTGTTCATTTTGTTTGGCCTTTCTTTAGTCAGGTGGATATGCACGCTGCGTAAATTTTAAGGTAGAAGCCCAGTACCATATCAAGACCTAATGTTTTCCAGTTAAGAATTTCTAAAAAATATTTTCTGTTGTCATTTCAAACTTTTCTTGTCCTTCTTCCTGGTTGAATTCTTGCTGAATTCCTCCAACCACCTTGTTGGCCCTCTTTGCTCCAAATCACTGACTAAAACTCGTTAACTTCTTTTGCATCTGGTGCTGCATTCTTTTGCTGTTCTCCTTCTCTATTACTCTGATGAAAAAACCTATTTAAAAAAACCTTTGAAAACTTTATTGCGCAAATATTGATTGGTTTTACGGCCGAAACCTTTGATTTTACCAGATATTCCTTGCTTAGTCTTAAGGTCCTTTTATCTGG
>RDPX01000303.1:522971-533477 GCA_003991215.1 Morbakka virulenta
ATGTTGTAGTCGCTCAGGGTACGGCCATCTTCCAGCTGTTTTCCGGCAAAAATCAACCTTTGTTGATCTGGCGGTATTCCCTCTTTGTCTTGAATCTTTGCTTTTACATTTTCGATGGTGTCGCTTGGCTCAACTTCCAGCGTAATCGTTTTCCCTGTCAGAGTCTTGACGAAGATCTGCATTCCACCACGAAGGCGAAGAACAAGATGAAGTGTCGATTCCTTTTGAATGTTGTAATCGCTTAATGTACGTCCATCTTCAAGCTGTTTTCCTGCAAAAATAAGTCTCTGCTGATCTGGAGGGATACCTTCCTTATCTTGAATTTTAGACTCTAACTTAGCAAGTAGAGCAACTATATCAAAGGGTTTTCAAAACTGGCTTAATAGAATAAGCCCTAAGATCTACTTCAGTACCCTACAGAAGACTTGTTTGCTTGGAACTGCTCGAACTTTGCAATATGTGCTGAATATCTAAGGTTGCAGGTTGTGACTTGAAATTCAGCCTCAAACTCCAATTGTACCAACAAAAACTGTGCAAGTAATTTAATAAATAATAATAATAATAATAATAATAATAATTAAATAATTAAATTTCCTTTTTATTAATCCCAAAATTAAAGGATACATCCATGCTTTGTAAGATCATCTCTTATAGTTTTCTGTGATTCAAAACCAATCAAAGATGAAGCAATATTCAGGTAATCTGGCTGAGCATCTGGTGGTGTGATTGGCCATTCCAAAATGCCTTCCTTGGCCATCCATTCATCAACAGAACTGCAGGGTGCTGTGTGTTTTCCAAGATCCTCTTTAATTTCTTCAATATTCTCTGAAGAAGTACTTTGAAGTGATCCTGAAAAAAAAAGTGTGAAGAATTATTTAGTCTTCATTTCCAATAAAATCTGACTAAATTCACTACCTTTGGCAACAGAACATAATACATATGTGTGTCACCTTTTACTAATTGGGATGTAAACATCAAGGGTGGCTGATTTGCAAACAAAAGTGTCATATAAAACGGACATATATGAATGAATCCTCTTCTTTTCTTATAACCCTTTTCCTGCTTTCCACCTGCTCTTTTTCCATTTTCTCCTCTACATTTGTCATTTATTCTGCCACCTACTTACCTCTCTTTCAACCATCTCTTTGGTCCTCTTTTCCCCTCTTCCCAACCAAAACAACCATAATGTGGAGATGGCAGGCAGAATCTTCCACTTTAGGGTTGGTTGGTATTTCCATAGTCCAAATCTTTCACATTTTATTGTCTGTTTGGATGCACATGACAGACTCTTATGTCTCTATGTATATATGAACATAAATTAAGAGTTTGAGGCAACCAACAAATATGAATGTCCAGAGTTATAAAACTTAAAACTTTATATTTCATTTTTCAACAACATACTTATTCTGATGTAAATTGTTGAGTTTTAAAGGACTCATTATCTGTCAAGTTTAAGAGAAGAAATAACAGCTGTTACCTTGGTAACAAAATGATATATAAAATCAAAGTATAATGTGAAAATGATATGTGACAAAAAGTATTCTTAACTATCCAATCTTATCTCATTCAGTTCATTTTGAATCTGACCAATCATGACTTTCATTCAAGCTTTTAAATCAAGTAATTAAAGTACCAATATGAAATTCAATTTTTCCAAAAAGCAGGTAATTGATTTGCTCATTTGTTAAATTTTCTGTGTTTTTTATGATGTCAACAATACAAACCAAATACTTTCTGCAGTTTCATCCTGACAAACAAGGATGAACTGCTTTACAATAGAATGTGTGTTTATCTTGCTTTCATTATGGGATTTGTAATTAGTATGGGTTCCAATTCAGTGAGAACGCTACCCCTTGTTTTCCTCAAACTTTACAAAAAGCAAGGTACGTCACATTTTTGGTTGCACAACTGACATATCTGATTGCCTATCTTCTACCATTAACTTTAGGGGAAAATACAGGCTGTTTCCATGACATAACTGTTACATGAATCACAAAGTTATTTGTCACATTTTACATAATCTTGCTCACAATTTTCTGTAAGATGAGCTTTTAAGTTATATGGATCACTCCTTGCAAGCAACTTCTTCAAATTGTTTTCTTGTTTATTGGCAACTATTAAACTTTCACAATCCAAAATAGGATGGTTTTCAATAATGCATAAGTCCTTCTTTAAAATAGCAGAAATTTTTGGACTATGTGGGCTAAAAACAGTACTGAAGATATGTTTACCACTATGATAAATTGAGGTACAGATATATTCTGTAAGTAACCTCAACTTTCAAGAGAGTTTAAATATTCTGTTGACTTTTGATTGTGTTCAGTACAATGGAACAAATTTCTGTAGAGCCTTAGAATTACCTCCATTGGGATGCCTCTGATTAATGAATATTTGTGTCAGGAATCAGAATTTAGGTATTGATGGGAATCAGGAGCTTTTTACTGAAAAGTGTAGTGGTTAATACATTATCTTTTAAGAAGACAAAAAGATCTAAATGGCAAATTTTATCACTACCAACTTTCATTGTGAATTTCAAGTCATTCCTTAAAGTGTTGAAGTAATCAAATAACTGGCTTAATCTGTCTTTTAATCCACACCACAAAGATAAATAATCACCAAAATATCATCCAAAGAAGAGTCACTCTTTGGAATGAGTATTCATCTGCTCAAATATTTCATTTTCAATACATGACATAGTAATATCTGCATGTTAGCAGAAATTTGGGGTTCCAGTTATAGTACCATATGTTTAAAGTAAATACTCATTTGGAAAAAATGGAACTGCTATTAAAAATACAAATTTCATCACCTTTAATTACACACTGTGTTGATAGAATTTTAATAGTTTATGCCCATAAAAATGATTTTATTGCCTTAATGGCAATTTCATGAGCAATTCACAACACCAAATGAGACAGGTATTGTACCATTTTGCACACCAAGTTCATCTAATGGGTCAATTATATTTAAAAGATTATATTTTACAGACTTAACAGATGATCTTGTAATAGAAAATTGGGATGGACAAAATTGTAGCAAATTAAAAGGAAAAGATGCAATGATAGCAATGTCACATGATTATAATTCTTTTTGCTATTGCTTTCAGATTATCTTTTGTTGAGTTTCATTATAATGAAACTATCTACACAATTAGATAGTTTCATTATGCTATAATGAAACTATCTAATTGTTGCATGTAGTATAATGTAAATATAACATTAAAATATCTGTAAAGAAAAGCAGATGAGTGACTGCTTAACTAAACAACAATCATATATTAATTGTCTTTTCCTTTTCACAAGAAAACCCTACTGATGAAGTTTCCAATAATGTTGAAAAACCTTTGAATCTGTTTTTCAACATTTCAAATTTTCTACTCAGCCTTATGAGTAAACATATGACATTTCAGATATAATCAATCCTATGTGAGGTATAATAGTCCAGGCCAAGAGTCCACTGTTTTGTGTCTGTGAGTTCTTGTTTTGATTCCTCCTCTTTTTCCTTTTACATGCCTTTGAAAAATGTCCTGTGACCATAAGATAGATTGTTTTAATTACTTTTCATGAAATCAGTAACCTATTGCAATAAGGTCAAATCCACCCAGAATATGGCAGTATTTTGCAGGAATGTCACCAAATTAGTAGCAAGATGTAGGTTTATAGGACAAGAATCTGGATCATATGGGATAAAAGTCATTTGGTGACATACTCTGAGAAGGCAAATAGTTACCATGCAAACAATGCAACTGTTCCTTAACAATTATGCAATCTGGATGGTATAAAGTCATAAAACAAGTATTCATTATAGGTAATGCCAATCAATAGAATTCAGTTGTTAAGAGACACTAGCAATCACAAGGCAATCAATAAAAGGCAAATTTATGATTAAAAATATGAGGTTGAAAAAACTGCAGATAAGCACATGTTAATTTCAGTCCATCTCTTATGCAAATGCAAGATATGAGGGGTTTCAAAATAAACAATTTTGGAAAAGGTCATAACTAGTAGAAACAAGCATATCAATGACATATTTACAGAACTCTCAAGACTGCTTTAAACTTGTCTTAAGGAAGTAGGAGTGGTCAATAGCACAACAAAGAAAAAACTAGACATTGTTTGATTACTAGTTTATTAGGGATTAGTAGTGACATTGTCATCTAGTAGTCAAAAGTCATTTAGCTAAAAAAGAAGGTGTCAGAAAAGCAACTGGGTGTTTTAAGGCACGATTTTCTGGTTACTATGTAGGAGCATATACTCTAAAACTCAACCCTTGTCAATGTTTCACCTTTACTTGATGGAATCACATAATGCAGCATGTTCACCTACTACTTAAAGAGTGTCAAGTAACTACTTACATCTTCACTATCTTGTCTTCTTTTTTCTCTACAGCTACTATTACAACTACTACTCTTACTATTATTACTATTACTACTATTACTACTACTACTACTACTATCATTATTATTATTATTATTGCTACTAATATCCCTACTACACTACTATTAGTACTACTACTACTATTATTGATACTGATATCACTACTACTACTAGTACTACTACTACTATTTCAACTATTATTAATACTACCACTATTACTACTATTACTACTACTACAACTACTATTACAACTATTACTAATACTACTACTATTACTACTTTTACCATTATTACTACTACTACTACTATTGCTGCTACTACTACTATTACTACTACTATTACAATTATTACTAATACTATTACTACTTTTACTATTACTACTATTACTGCTACCTAAAGAACTCTAAACAATGAGCAAAATATAACTGAAAATTTAATTCATCCATATAGTGTCTCGTTGGTCTTCCTCCCTGGCAGATTCATGTCTGACCATTCTCCCCCCAATATAGTTCTCTTCCCTTCTGATCACATACCCATACCATCTGATTCTTGCCTCCCTTTGTTTCTCGCGCAATTTCCTAACATGTGCTGTACCTCTGATGTATTTATTTCTGATTTTATCCAGGCGTGTGACTCCAAGTGCCCACCCCAGCATTCTCAATTCTACAACCTCCAACTCTGCTTCGTGTTTCTTTGTTGTCGCTACTGACTCAAGCATATACAGTAAAGCTGGTCGCTCTACCGTCTTATATATTTTTCCCTTCACTTTTGGTGGTAGCTTCCTGTCACATAGTATGCCGGTTACCTTTCTCCATCCACTCCAACCTGCTTATATTCTCTTCTTAACCTCTAGATCGCATCCTTAAAAGGGCAGTTAAAGGGCAGAAAGGTGCCAGTGAACATTGGCTAACAATTTAATACGGTTACATTTAGGTTTAAAGTATGGCGGTAAAGTATTCACGATTGGGCTATGCCACAGTCCCACAGTCTGTGGGAGGACCAACTAAAATTTGGCAACAGTGTCCATAAGACGGAGAAATGTAAATTTAAATAGGAAGGAAGTGTTTTCAGGAGTCAGGTATTTAGAAGACAACATATGGCCTCTGATTTGGCTTGACAAGGCAATTTGAAAAGGACTAAGTGTTCCAATAACGGTTCAATTTACCCCCACTTTGTTACTAGTCGTATCCATGCTTGCTTACCTGCACTCTGCATCTCAATAATGTTTTTCCAAGTGAGACTAGAGACTTGTTTGTGTGAAATGTAAAAATCCTCTTATTTTTGTTTAGTGTGGACAGCAGTTTCTAAGTTAATTTAAACTTTCGATTCTGATATATAAACAACTTCTAAAACAAACCACTTTTGGACGGTTACCATGTTTATGTTGGACCTCATGTTAAAATATGGTTGTTGTTGTACTTTGTTGCCAGGTGAAGAATAAATAGGAGTGAGCAAAATCTGACATGAGACCATCAATAGCTGCAAGAAGTACCTTGTTTCAAGAAATGGTAAAAATATTGCAGATCTTAGTGTATGTTAATAAACTAATACAACTTATAGAAAGCAATCCTCTAAGAAACCTGCGTGTAAACGATAAGATTACTCAAAATCTATTATTGCTGTAGTATAAGGTGATCTTACATAATCATTACATTAAAAAGTGCAGTATTTGTTGGAGGTCTCTTGTGTCCATGCAGTAAATCGTGCCATGCTCTGATTGCTATCACATGCGTTGCACCTGATTGATTACAATGTCATTGTATTCCCCTGACATCTGTATAACGGTCATAACTTTATTTGTAGTTTGTTAATTGTGAGTTTGTTGCGTTTTACTGAAGATACCAGAATCGAGTCTCATATTTAAATCGTGTACAATAATCATGGATTTATCATTGCGTATAATCTGACTGCTGCGGCGGGCACAACAGTATTCAATATGTTTTTTTAATGGTTTGAGAACCCTACAAGGCATAATGCTACTAGCTGTTTGGTACTGTGAAGATATGACAGGAAGAAGCAAAAAAAGAAAAAAAAAACAAGCTTAAGCCAAGAGATAAGAGTTGACCCAAGACTTAAAAACATTCGAATCGTATGATGTAGGAAAGCACTCAGAACACAGAGTTCCACCATCTTGCAGCCTGAGAAAAAAAACTACATTCGTAAAAAGATTTATTACAAGGAAGGAAAGCAAATGCATGAGGATGAAGAAGTTGAGAGAAATGAATCACGCGAGATGCAACAAATTGAACTGGTACCAACACAAAATTGCTACTCAAACTGTATTCTGATAACGAAATATACAGTAAAAAGAAACCGGTAGCGATGATTTCAACAGATAGTTCGACATTGCAAACCACGGACAACAAGGAACAGCAATACGATGATAAAGCTGAAAAGAATGAAGCTTGAAATAGCCAAACAAAGTTTTTATTTTTATGGGGTTAATTTGCTCAATAGTCTACCAAGGGATATCAGATCGATACAAGGAATAGCCTTGTTTTCATCTCTTCTCCCCAAACACATTTTTTTAATTTTTAATTTTAAAGGGTGAAATGAATGATGATTTTTATTTTTATTTTAATGTATTACTTTGCTAAATGTACTAACTTTTCTTTTCTTTTTCGATAGCAGGACAAACTAGCAGTTTTTACCTATTTGTATTTATATATATCGTAAATATTGAAGCTTTTTTTCCTTTTTTAAGATAAATAAATAAGTAAATAAATGACGAGGAAAGCTCATCAGAATACTTACTGTGACAATAACTATAGAAGAGATTAAGATAAGCCACATTCTGCCGAGAAAAATCTGGAGAAAGAGAGTAACAAACTAAGCATCATCATTGATGAACATTCCTCGAAAGGAGACGCAACCTCACAAGGGTTAGCATCGGAATGATATTCCACGAATATTGGATGGAGATAAGGACTCAGCTTTCTATCGAATGATATCAGTTGCGTTTTTAGCAACTTTAAAAGAAACCAGCAATTTCCTTTTACATTGTCTAACATCCTGAAGGTCAGATTTTAAAGTTCCCGCAAGTTTGATTTTGTTCCTGCTAAACTGCCTTGTGATCAATACCAGAGTACAGGGTAGTAGCATAAGCATAGATTTGATAACCTGAAGCAAATTACCAGGAATATAATTGATATAGAGAAGAGAGCCGGAAAAAGAATAGAACCTTGAGGAACGCCAATGCTAATAAAATAATCATCAGATTTAATTCTATCTAATGTGACAGTCATTTCATGATCTGAGAGAAATCTGAAGGATTTCAAAAACTCTTATACAAATTCCATAACCAGAAAGCTTATGAAGCAAGCCAGGGTGCCACACCCAGCTCTTTTAATTTATCCTTCGCCAGGCTTATCCATAAAACTACAGATACGTTTCTTGATTACAGTCAAAATGTCACCAATTGAGCGAGATATTCTAAACAGGCACTGAACATCAATAGAGAGACCCAAGTTTTGCAATAGTTTTTCCAGTGCATTGTTGATAAGTCGTTCAAAGACCTTACTCATCACAGAAAGAAGAATTAGAGCCTCTGGCGGCGGAGAGAACTATTAATACTATTAGTCTTATAGTAATTTTTCTCCATAATTTGACTTCACTAGTTTCATAGAAAATATTTTCAAAAAAGTACCAAATGATACCAAACGACAGTTCTTGTTTGGTCTTATTTATTCAAATTGCCTCATTGCCTATTTCCAATTGATATTGGATCCGTGATGCGTTCTTTATCCATTAATCCTACAAACAAAGCCGCTGACATTCTTCTACTATTCAACAGCCCATCCTGTGTGTCCTGCAGTTCTATTTGTCTGGCGTTCTCAATAACAAATGAGAGAAAACAATTGAAATTTCGTCATCTGCCTCATTATTGATGCTGCTACACCTGTTATGTCGTCAGCATGTGAAATGAATTGCTATTGGTTTGGAGAATCCAATAGCTTCTCGCAGTCGCAATGACAATTCGAAAGGAAATTCACCGCATTTTGTATCAAAATGAATCAAGTCGCAGCAGATGGAGTAAAATGGGGTGTTTCAAATGTGTTACCCGTTTTTGTCAGAACAATAAAAACTGACCCATGAGCAACGTCTTCGTCTTAAAAACGATTGACGACCATGCCCAGAAGTTTCACTGAAAAACAGGCCTTGCCAAGGCGTTTATGATACATTCTCATGGATATGTTGAGATAACAAGAAAAATATGTATTTTTGCTGGCGTTGTTTAGTTGTGGGAGATACATATCTCTCCATATTTAAAGCAATACAAAGCGGCAATCTCTCTAATTTAACTTCCTTTCGTTGTTTACAAACTGGTGTTAAAATGGACGTCCCAGGCGAAAAAAGGGCGTGGTCTCAAAACTTTTCCCGGGCGATACCCCGGACCCCAAAATTTTCTTGCGATCGCATAGAAATTAATAATAGATTGACAGCGCTCCATGTCAGCCCTGCTTAGAGGTCAATAATGACTGTAAAATTCTTTTGCTCCTCAAGAGTTTCATTTGATACAGACGTTGTTTAAGAAATATTACCAATACCCGCTACCGATAGCTATTTTTTCTTTTACGCAGATTTGTTAAAGCGCCCACTTATCAGTTTTATCCTGAGGTTACCGTCATACAGTGAATTTTTAAAAATCTTTTATGGTTTGGAAATATCTCATTGAATAGTTTTAATATTTTGTTTTACTTTTTCTGAACTAAACACTTTTCCCTAGTTAAAAGTGCATCGCTGAAGTCAATGGTCACGCTCAGTTTTGTTTTTGCTGGTGCATTCTCTTAGAGTTTTGAATTTAACAATTTGTAATGCTGCATTGTGGTTACAAGTGAGAAAATGCATATTCTCTCTGCAACTTTGGGTGTCTTTTTCTGTATTTTGGTTGAGTATTTTCTTTGAAGGTAAATATTTTGTAAACGCTGGTCCAGGAGTCGCAATCAAAACATGAGGAGATCAAGCAACATAAAACAAAATCTTGCATCTTCTTTTTAACTCTACAATACTATTAGTTAATTGCAAATTGTCAGGGTTATAACAGTGGTCTCTGCAATCAGTTTGAATGTATAATGTAAGGTTAAGTAAAGCAGATATTCACACAATAATGTTGAGTAGAAGCTTTGGTTTAAAAGCTGTATTATGTATGAGTGAAATAAATAAAGCCCCGGAATTAATTGATTGTTTTCCCTCCTTAATGGTAACCGTGGCCTTACGGCAGTGGAGGGGGCTGTGTACCTCAGTGACTCAAAAACTGTGTCTTCGAGAGTTTATTCTCAGAAGCCTCTACCAAGACGGATAGGTCAAAGGGTAGATGTCAGGCGAACTGCCAGTGCTCCCCACCCCTTCCCCACCATGAGTAAAATGGCAAGGAAAAAGTAACTCTGAAGATAAATACCCCTGCCATGGGTCAAATACTGAAGGATGAGCTCAACATTAGGTGGAATGTGCAGGACCCATCGGCGTATGGGCACGTCCTGGCACTCATCAAAGCTCGCCCAGGAATGGGAAAAACAAATCTCTTACTGCCCTATGAGTAGGTCCAAAACCAAAGGGTAGGTACATCACTTGTAACAGTGTTGTACTCTGAACTTGCCAGCCGGGTTTAAAAAGTGGCAAATTTTCATTTTCAAAAATCTTGGCACCAGTAAAAGTAAAGCTTGGGCGTACCCCATGTGCGACGTGCAGTGTTTATTCTAGAATGTTATGAAAAGAGGACAAAAGTGTCCCGGTTGCGACTAAAGAAACTAGGGAGATCTGAATGGAAATGTTTGTAGAGATCGGGGTGGGGTTGAAATGCATCAAGCCTCTTTTCATATGCGATAAGAAATGAAGGAGGAAGAAGGATATTGGAGTCAACTGAGGCAATGGACCTGATAACTCAAGATCGAGGTATACAAAAATGTAATTCTCCCAGCGTTGCTCTACAGTATTGAGGCTTTGGCGCTGTAAAGGAAAGAGAAAAGATTGCCTGAGGCCACCGAATCCAAGAAAGTAAGCTTGAGAAATAATTACATTTTTTGTGTAACTAAAAATTTCTCATGTTTACCGCGTGTGCCTAAAGATCATTAAAGGTGTGAAACTTCATCAGCACAAGAAACGTAGTTATGCGTTAGGGAGGTGCCGCAAA
>RDPX01000303.1:533968-570464 GCA_003991215.1 Morbakka virulenta
GCAGACAACTTCAGAGAAATAGTGAAGAGCATGCTGGATGCGCATCAGCGTCTTGGGGCAAATATGAGCATCAAAGTGCACTTCTTGCACAACCATCTTGATCAGTTCCCTTCCAACTGTGGCGATGTAAGTGACGAGCAAGGTGAGCGTTTCCACCAAGATATCAAGGAAATGGAGGTACCAGGTACCAGGGCAGATGGGATGTTTGAATTATGGCTGACTATTGCTGGAGCATTAAACCCAGCAATCCAGAACTTAACCATTCACGCCAATCAAAGAAAAGGAAATTCCTTCCAAAGCATTCCAGCTCTTTGATGGAGTAGAGCCTACATTAAACTAACTACTATAGAATTGTTGTAGTTTTTTGTGTTTAAGTTCACAAATTGTGTTCATCAATTCTTTGTCATTTCGTAGTAAATTCCTTGGAACGATAGTCACTAAGACACTTCATCCTTATTTGCCTCATATAATTTTTAAAGTATCAAAATGGAAGTGTTCCTATTCTAAGTAGCGTGCTTGGGATATTCAAACACAAAATTTTGAAAATTTACTAAAACGGGCTTGCTTACCAAGATTCAGTTGCCAGAATTTTAAATTAAAGACTTTTAAGCACCTATGATCCTTTACTTAATGAATTTCACCACCCCAAAAAAACTCCTATGAAATTTAGAATATCTATATAAAACATTTGAAGTAACAAATGTCAGCTTTGTGTATTATATCCTGTTCAACAAGCCTTAAAAGGGTGATTTTGTCAAAAAATGATTTTCTCAAAATAAAAAAATTGGGACGTGATGGGCAAAAATGGATGTCATTTTTAGAATCAGCTCATAAAAATGGTCTAAAATCATCTTGAATGGATGTCGTCAGAGAGAAAAATATTTTTTTGTAGACCAGTGATATCATTGATATAAAGAAGAGAGCCGGACAAAGAATAGAACCTTGAGGAACGCCAATGTTAATAAAATAATCATCAGATTTAATTCTATCTAATGTGACAGTCATTTCATGATTTGAGAGAAATCTGAAGGATTTCAAAAACTCATATACAAATACCATAACCAGAAACCTTATGAAGCAAGCCAGGGTGCCACACCCAGCTCTTTTAATTTATCAAACCCTATAGCTCATCCTTCGCCAGGCTTATCCATAAAACTACAGATACGTTTCTTGATTACAGTCAAAATGTCACCAATTGAGCGAGATATTCTAAACAGGCACTGAACATCAATAGAGAGACCCACATTCTGCAATAGTTTTCCCAGTGCATTGTTGATAAGTCGTTCAAAGACCTTACTTATCACAGAAAGAAGAATTAGAGCCTCTGGCGGCGGAGAGAACTATTAATACTATTAGTCTTATAGTAATTTTTCTCCATAATTTGACTTCACTAGTTTCATAGAAAATATTTTCAAAAAAGTACCAAATGATACCAAACGACAGTTCTTGTTTGGTCTTATTTATTCAAATTGCCCATTGCCTATTTCCAATTGATATTGGATCCGTGATGCGTTCTTTATCCATTAATCCTACAAACAAAGCCGCTGACATTCTTCTACTATTCAACAGCCCATCCTGTGTGTCCTGCAGTTCTATTTGTCTGGCGTTCTCAATAACAAATGAGAGAAAACAATTGAAATTTCGTCATCTGCCTCATTATTGATGCTGCTACACCTGTCATGTCGTCAGCATGTGAAATGAATTGCTATTGGTTTGGAGAATCCAATAGCTTCTCGCAGTCGCAGTGACAATTCGAAAGGAAATTCACCGCATTTTGTATCAAAATGAATCAAGTCGCAGCAGATGGAGTAAAATCGGGTGTTTCAAATGTGTTACCCGTTTTTGTCAGAACAATAAAAACTGACCCATGAGCAACGTCTTCGTCTTAAAAACGATTGACGACCATGCCCAGACGTTTCACTGAAAAACAGGCCTTGCCAAGGCGTTTATGATACATTCTCATGGATATGTTGAGATAACAAGAAAAATATGTANAAAATAGCCAAACAAAGTTTTTATTCTAATGGGGTTAATTTGCTCAATAGTCTACCAAGGGATATCAGATCGATACAAGGAATAGCCTTGTTTTCATCTCTTCTCCCCAAACACATTTTTTTAATTTTTAATTTTAAAGGGTGAAATGAATGATGATTTTTATTTTTATTTTAATTTATTACTTTGCTAAATGTACTAACTTTTCTTTTCTTTTTCGATAGCAGGACAAACTAGCAGTTTTTACCTATTTGTATTTATATATATCGTAAATATTGAAGCTTTTTTTCCTTTTTTAAGATAAATAAATAAGTAAATAAATGACGAGGAAAGCTCATCAGAATACTTACTGTGACAATAACTATAGAAGAGATTAAGATAAGCCACATTCTGCCGAGAAAAATCTGGAGAAAGAGAGTAACAAACTAAGCATCATCATTGATGAACATTCCTCGAAAGGAGACGCAACCTCACAAGGGTTAGCATCGGAATGATATTCCACGAATATTGGATGGAGATAAGGACTCAGCTTTCTATCGAATGATATCAGTTGCGTTTTTAGCAACTTTAAAAGAAACCAGCAATTTCCTTTTACATTGTCTAACATCCTGAAGGTCAGATTTTAAAGTTCCCGCAAGTTTGATTTTGTTCCTGCTAAACTGCCTTGTGATCAATACCAGAGTACAGGGTAGTAGCATAAGCATAGATTTGATAACCTGAAGCAAATTACCAGGAATATAATTGATATAGAGAAGAGAGCCGGAAAAAGAATAGAACCTTGAGGAACGCCAATGCTAATAAAATAATCATCAGATTTAATTCTATCTAATGTGACAGTCATTTCATGATCTGAGAGAAATCTGAAGGATTTCAAAAACTCTTATACAAATTCCATAACCAGAAAGCTTATGAAGCAAGCCAGGGTGCCACACCCAGCTCTTTTAATTTATCCTTCGCCAGGCTTATCCATAAAACTACAGATACGTTTCTTGATTACAGTCAAAATGTCACCAATTGAGCGAGATATTCTAAACAGGCACTGAACATCAATAGAGAGACCCAAGTTTTGCAATAGTTTTTCCAGTGCATTGTTGATAAGTCGTTCAAAGACCTTACTCATCACAGAAAGAAGAATTAGAGCCTCTGGCGGCGGAGAGAACTATTAATACTATTAGTCTTATAGTAATTTTTCTCCATAATTTGACTTCACTAGTTTCATAGAAAATATTTTCAAAAAAGTACCAAATGATACCAAACGACAGTTCTTGTTTGGTCTTATTTATTCAAATTGCCTCATTGCCTATTTCCAATTGATATTGGATCCGTGATGCGTTCTTTATCCATTAATCCTACAAACAAAGCCGCTGACATTCTTCTACTATTCAACAGCCCATCCTGTGTCTCCTGCAGTTCTATTTGTCTGGCGTTCTCAATAACAAATGAGAGAAAACAATTGAAATTTCGTCATCTGCCTCATTATTGATGCTGCTACACCTGTTATGTCGTCAGCATGTGAAATGAATTGCTATTGGTTTGGAGAATCCAATAGCTTCTCGCAGTCGCAATGACAATTCGAAAGGAAATTCACCGCATTTTGTATCAAAATGAATCAAGTCGCAGCAGATGGAGTAAAATGGGGTGTTTCAAATGTGTTACCCGTTTTTGTCAGAACAATAAAAACTGACCCATGAGCAACGTCTTCGTCTTAAAAACGATTGACGACCATGCCCAGACGTTTCACTGAAAAACAGGCCTTGCCAAGGCGTTTATGATACATTCTCATGGATATGTTGAGATAACAAGAAAAATATGTACTTTTGCTGGCCTTGTTTAGTTGTGGGAGATACATATCTCTCCATATTTAAAGCAATACAAAGCGGCAATCTCTCTAATTTAACTTCCTTTCGTTGTTTACAAACTGGTGTTAAAATGGACGTCCCAGGTGAAAAAAGGGCGTGGTCGCAAAACTTTCCCCGGGCGATAACCCGGACCCCAAAATTTTCTTGCGATCGCATAGAAATTAATAATAGATTGACAGCGCTCCATGTCAGCCCTGCTTAGAGGTCAATAATGACTGTAAAATTCTTTTGCTCCTCAAGAGTTTCATTTGATACAGACGTTGTTTAAGAAATATTACCAATACCCGCTACCGATAGCTATTTTTTCTTTTACGCAGATTTGTTAAAGCGCCCACTTATCAGTTTTATCCTGAGGTTACCGTCATACAGTGAATTTTTAAAAATCTTTTATGGTTTGGAAATATCTCATTGAATAGTTTTAATATTTTGTTTTACTTTTCCTGAACTAAACACTTTTCCCTAGTTAAAAGTGCATCGCTGAAGTCAATGGTCACGCTCAGTTTTGTTTTTGCTGGTGCATTCTCTTAGAGTTTTGAATTTAACAATTTGTAATGCTGCATTGTGGTTACAAGTGAGAAAATGCATATTCTCTCTGCAACTTTGGGTGTCTTTTTCTGTATTTTGGTTGAGTATTTTCTTTGAAGGTAAATATTTTGTAAACGCTGGTCCAGGAGTCGCAATCAAAACATGAGGAGATCAAGCAACATAAAACAAAATCTTGCATCTTCTTTTTAACTCTACAATACTATTAGTTAATTGCAAATTGTCAGGGTTATAACAGTGGTCTCTGCAATCAGTTTGAATGTATAATGTAAGGTTAAGTAAAGCAGATATTCACACAATAATGTTGAGTAGAAGCTTTGGTTTAAAAGCTGTATTATGTATGAGTGAAATAAATAAAGCCCCGGAATTAATTGATTGTTTTCCCTCCTTAATGGTAACCGTGGCCTTACCGCAGTGGAGGGGGCTATGTTCCTCAGTGACTCAAAAACTGTGTCTTCGAGAGTTTATTCTCAGAAGCCTCTACCAAGACGGATAGGTCAAAGGGTAGATGTCAGGCGAACTGCCAGTGCTCCCCACCCCTTCCCCACCATGAGTAAAATGGCAAGGAAAAAGTAACTCTGAAGATAAATACCCCTGCCATGGGTCAAATACTGAAGGATGAGCTCAACATTAGGTGGAATGTGCAGGACCCATCGGCGTATGGGCACGTCCTGGCACTCATCAAAGCTCGCCCAGGAATGGGAAAAACAAATCTCTTACTGCCCTATGAGTAGGTCCAAAACCAAAGGGTAGGTACATCACTTGTAACAGTGTTGTACTCTGAACTTGCCAGCCGGGTTTAAAAAGTGGCAAATTTTCATTTTCAAAAATCTTGGCACCAGTAAAAGTAAAGCTTGGGCGTACCCCATGTGCGACGTGCAGTGTTTATTCTAGAATGCTATGAAAAGAGGACAAAAGTGTCCCGGTTGCGACTAAAGAAACTAGGGAGATCTGAATGGTAATGTTTGTAGAGATCGGGGTGGGGTTGAAATGCATCAAGCCTCTTTTCATATGCGATAAGAAATGAAGGAGGAAGAAGGATATTGGAGTCAACTGAGGCAATGGACCTGATAACTCAAGATCGAGGTATACAAAAATGTAATTCTCCCAGCGTTGCTCTACAGTATTGAGGCTTTGGCGCTGTAAAGGAAAGAGAAAAGATTGCCTGAGGCCACCGAATCCAAGAAAGTAAGCCTGAGAAATAATTACATTTTTTGTGTAACTAAAAATTTCTCATGTTTACCGCGTGTGCCTAAAGATCATTAAAGGTGTGAAACTTCATCAGCACAAGAAACGTAGTTATGCGTTAGGGAGGTGCCGCAAATCCGTCTGAGCATTTGCATTTCTTTTATTACGCTCTGCATTTATGTATCGAGCACTCTAATACGGTTAACCGAATCGAATGTACCATATATATATATATATATATATATATATATATATATTCATTCGTTAAAATATAGGTATAGAATCAACAGAACCAGTTCTATTGTTTAAAGACCTAAAACAAGATCATGGTGCAATGGTAGTTCTTTTCATATTTATCTACTATATTTACCATTCCTGAAGGTCTGGTTAACATTATTTTAACAATCTTACAACCCTTCAGCTTGTACTGCCTATATGCACCTTTTTTATAATCTTGAAAATGTACATTTATTTTCTAGTTACACACAATTGTGTTTTATCAGAAACTTTTTTCCTGTTGTGAAGGCACGCCTTCTCTGCTATAAAACGCCCCTTGTACATGAAACTTGAGAAGATACTAATAAATAATTTCACTCCAAATACCAGCCAGATAACGGGGTTTTATTGATTCGATTAATATTTCAAAATTGATGCTATTAGTATCAATCTTTTTAGCAAAATCTTTTATAATTCTAATCTGTTATTTTCTCCGCTTACAATAAGATAAAACTGACACTTGCGCAATTGTCTTTTTGAAGGTGGATTTTTAAAAGCTTAAATTATGAATGAACATATTCACAGAAATCATTAACAGAATAGAATTACAAAACAGAGGAACAAAGAAAAAATTTAGGCGACAAGTATGATATATCTTGGGAAGGAAGTCTTGCAAATGACAAATAGAAACGCCCCAAAGTGACATAATTTCAAGAGAAAAAAAACAAATTAAGTTACATGCAGATGAATTGATTCGTTTGTTATGCAGCTCGATGACTATGATTTCGCAAAGATATAAAATTTATATTTAATTTTCTTAGGCTAATGATACGAGAAGTAAAAAGAAAAATCATTTAATTTTCCTTTGAAATATTAAGAATTTTGTACAGATCTTGACTTAATTGACTTTGTTTTATTATTAGCATCAGTTTATGAATATGAATATGAATATGAATATGAATATGAATATGAATATGAATATGAATATGAATATGAATATGAATATGAATATGAATATGAATATGAATATGAATATGAATATGAATATGAATATGAATATGAATATGAATATTGAATAAAACATTCCATTGAGTCATAAAATTTTGTAAAATGTAAAAAAAAACCTGCTGTATATTTTTAAGTGTGTGCATGTAGTGCTGCGCTTGTACATCTTTGTATTTTCCTTGTTCTTGTTCTTGGTCGATTTATCTTTTCGTAACCCTTTTATGCATAAAGTACTATATAGACACTTTTTTGTTCCTAAATGTTCAGCACTTTATAGACACTTCTTTTTTTATTTAATTTTTTTCTGGGTGTGAAGGGGTTTCAGTGCCCTTATCGACTGAAGGTTTTTTAGTCTTGTTTTACTTCCAATTTTGTTTGACAAGTGTTATATTTTTTTGCGTAATTGTAAGCTATTAAAATTTAGCAACAACAATAGTCCTAAAATTGAACTCTGACTTACTTTACAAGGAACTACTAACTTTGACGACAGAAGGTGACTAACATCGAGTCGTTGAATAAAACATTTTTAGGCCAGGCTAGTCTTTTTGCTATGATTACGTACTCGGGTAACCTGTCTAATATGGCTTTGTGGCTTACAGTGTCAAACGCTTTACTCAGATCAACAAATAAAGTGCCAGTTATTTTAGTATCATCCACTGCTTTTCGTATTTTGTCCATAAGTAAAACTTTTCCAAACTCAGTACTCCTGTGTTTTCTGAATCCAAATTATTGTGACGATAATAACTGACACGATTCAGATGATCAATGACTTAAGAATATACACACCTTTCGAGTACTCTAGAAATCATTGGAGAAAAGGAAATCGGATGATAGTTTCGATGAATTCTGTTTTTCACCATCTTTACAAAATGATGTGATCCTAGTTCTTTTCATTTTATCACATATCAATCCATTCTTTAACAAAAGATTGATCAAGTATGATAGAAGTGGTGAAGGTTTGTGTGGACAATCTTTTATTTTGGAAGTGAGAATATCGTCATATTCTTCAGCTTTCTTTTTGTTAAGAGTATTTCTTGATAACCTTGGTCAAATCAAGTTTTCAAACTATATGGAGTTTGAAAACATTAATGCTGCATATTCACATTTTGTTGAATTAGTTAACAGAATTATAAATGAAATAGCCCCTGAGAAGAAAATTTGGATTAGAAAGGATTTTCAGGAATATATGACCTCGGAAGTTCTTAAGAGGAATAGGATTTCTGACAAACTGCTGAAAAAAGGGAACAGCAAAAATCCTTTTTTATTTTGTGAAATTCAAGTAAACATGTAACCATGTTAAAAACTTAATAAAACAGAGAAAACAACCATTTGTTTTTGGAAAACTAAATAAATATACAGAAAACCCCAAAGATTTATAGAAGTGTTCAAAATTTCTAGAAATATCGTCAGGAAAACACTCATATTCCAAAATTTGCCTAAGCTACAAGGGTGAACCATGCTTTGATGATAAAATAAATGCTGAAATCTTTGTTGACCTTTTTTTCAAATCTAGCTTTGAATTTAGCTAAAAAACTAAAATGGTTCTCCTATAGAATTGAAAATGTGCGTTAATACTACCAACACCATAACCACTCCTAACCACTTCCTATAGTTTCGACTATGTCGAAAATGTCTTGAATACTTGAAAGAAATTAACCCCTCAGAATCAAATGATTGGATAAGGTTAAAGGGAAATTTCTCGAAGATGGTGCAGATGCTCTGAAAAAAACCAACTTCTGAACAAAGGAATGTCTCAAAATTGCAAACAAGCAAAACCAAAGCCACTTTTCAAAAAAGGATCGAAAGATGATCCCAAAAATTATCGACCAATTTAACTGCTACAGCACCTTGCAAAAATTCTGCTCGAAATAAATACATCAGGTTCTATCTAAAATTTAAAAACACAGCACATGTTGGAGCTGCAGAATTCAAAGCTAAAATTGGCTCCCAAACAAAGAAAAGAACAGTTCAACATACACGTGAAAACACAATGACATTCTTTAAAGGAACAGTTCCAGCTTATACTGATGAAATATTCCATCCAATTAAACAGATCGAACAACACAGAGGTCTAAGTTTCAACGTTTTTATCCAGGTTTGCTTCATATCCCAGAGTCAATTCGGCTATGTATTACTACTGTTCTTGAGGAGTAAATAAGAGCGAATAAGGTCGTAATGAATCTCAACTTATATTGCATGGTGGCAAGAATAGGCAAATATCGTCGTCTTTCAATAGATTTGGGAGCTCAAGCTAGAAACTCTTACGGTGAGTTGGATCCCCAAGTATAACGACCTTCTTGAAGGTACGTTTTGCAACCGGTGACAACATGAAAAAGAGTTTCTGGTTTAAAGAAGAAAGAGAAGGAAGATTGTTATGACTACAGAGTCGTCTGAGAACTGAAACCAGTACACAGGATTGAACATACGGTCGTTCGTATTGTGAGGTGAAAAACTGAGTCGGTTGAATTTTTCAGATTTAACATATTGAATGAATGTGTTAAAACACATATTAAAGAATAGTGGACTGATCACCTTGCAAAAGCCCATGACGAATTATTATGGCCTCAATTCTAAAATGATCAGTGATAAATGTTGTTGTAAATTCAGTGTAAAGACTGGTGATTAAAGACTTAATTTTGTCAGGAATGTGATGGTGGTCTAGAACAGATGTTATTAAGTTATGGTGAATCTCACCAAAAGCACTTGTAGATCTAAAACAGTTAAGACTAGAGAGCGTTGATTCATGCGAGCCTTGTTTATCAGCCGATTTGTTCGTACGTGTTTTTCTCAAATCCTCTAATTACTCTACAGTTGCGTTGGTGAATTCTTAAGCCTTTCAATCCGTTACACACTTTGCTGTATGAACATTTAATACCAGCTGTCACATTAGCGGGATATCTGTCGTTATTGTTTTCCTTTATTATGACATATTGATTTCTACATTGGGATTATACATGTTTTCCTGTAACCGCTTTTTACATCTCCATATGTGGAGTCAAAGACATTGAAATTTCTTTCCATAGAAACTACAAACTACAAATAATGCCAAAAGATATCAAATACTTAAGTGAAACATTTTTCGATAAAATCCTTGTGCAACGACCAGTCGACTAATATAAAAATGTAATTGATATATTGAAAAACTAGGCAAAAATGTCGTGATTAAACGACAGCAGTGAACAGAGACGTCTGGAAGCCACCACTCAACAGTTAGAATCAAGAAATAATAGAATAGAATAATAGTAATAATGAAAAACAAATTATAGTCTTGATGATGAACAGGGAAATAAAAAGGTGCAAAGATTTTTCAGTAAAGAGTCTTTGTAGTCAAACGATTCTCCCATGTAGCCTTCCATTTTTGAAAGGAATATGATATGCAGCTTCAAGGAAGAGTGAATTTCCTTCAAAGTAAAACTCAAAATTCTTAAAGTGGTAGCCAGGTATTAAAAAGGGTCTATAGTTTTTAACATTTTCAATTGTACTTCCTTTGGTAAGAAGTTTGTGAAACATGTATTAGTCTGTCTTTCTATCTTTTTTTTTACCTTGATTTCAGATTTTTGCCAAATGTTTGAATGCAGCAACTATGTTGTATCAAATAGTTTGGAATTTTTTCAACACTCGATGGTTTCCATTTGTCTGCTTTTTCAGTAAATTTTTTAGGTCTTTGATAGGTTTATCCAACCATGTTTGCATTTTTGTGTTCTTGTGCTAAGCAGCACCTCTTTCTGTCTATTCAGTTTTGACAGTAAAAACATTAACATTACTCCAGATATTAGACAAGAAGTTCCATAATTCCTTTCTACTTGGAATGTCTTTTACTGCCAAATTTTGTGTTTTCTTTTGAAATTCTATTTTTAAAAAACTAGTTTTGTTCAAATCTTATAATTTTCAATACTTTTGTACGATTTTTTGCTGAAGCGTGAAAGAGTCGTACTTTCGAATAACTTTCGCAGGTCTACCTTTTCTTCACACAAATTTCTTTTGAGAATTCCATTATGATATAAATTTCATCTTCTTATCAAATCTAATTTTTTCCCTATTTTTTCTTCCTGGCATTTGTTCCTATTTGATTTATCTCGTTTGTTTTGCGACACTGTTTATAAATGTTGCAGAGCATATCACCTGATTAAGATGAGCGAGCTCAGGTTTAGCTTCCTTTAACAATATTTCATTGAATTTCAACCTTTATTTGTTTCCAGCTATTTTTGCTATTGTTTCTTTCTTAATGGAGTTCTATTCTTTACTTTTGTTTAATGGCGGAGTAAACGGAAAAACAGAGGCATGGTTCAGAGACGCAGGAAGCATCTAAATAGTCGGGGTCCGGGTCAAAAAAAGGGGCACATGACCACTCCCATAAACGGTTAAAACCCTGAAAGGTTTGAAAGTAAACTGCTTAGTTGTTTCATAAGTAACATTCTGTTAGTATCTTGTTTTCATCTGTACTCTTGGTGCAAAATTTCACCCACGTTAACTTTAGACTTTAATAGAGAGACCTTCTTATATTATCAGATTATCCGGAGAAGAATGATAGACATGAATCTGCCAGGGAGGAGGAAGAGAGGAAGACCAAGGAGACGCTACATGGATGTAATAAAAGAGGGCATGAGGGGGATGAGAGTGAGAAGGGAAGATGCTGCTGACCGCAACAAATGGAGGCGTATGATCCGCTGTGGCGACCCCTAACAGGAAGTAGCCGANTATTTGATACAACATAGTTGCTGCATTCAAACATTTGGCAAAAATCTGAAATCAAGGTAAAAAAAAGAAGATAGAAAGACAAAATAATACATGTTTCACAAACTTCTTACCAAAGGAAGTACAATTGAAAATGTTAAAAACTATAGACCCTTTTTAATACCTGGCTACCACTTTAAGAATTTTGAGTTTTACTTTGAAGGAAATTCACTCTTCCTTGAAGTTGCATATCATATTCCTTTTAAAAATGGAAGGCTACATAGGAGAATCGTTTGACTACAAAGACTCTTTACTGAAAAATCACATAATATTAATGGCGGAGTAAACGGAAAAACAGAGGCATGGTTCAGAGACGCAGGAAGCATCTAAATAGTCGGGGTCCAGGTCAAAAAAGGGGCACATGACCACTCCCATAAACGGTTAAAACCCTCAAAGGTTTGAAAGTAAACTGCTTAGTTGTTTCATAAGTAACATTCTGTTAGTATCTTGTTTTCATCTGTACTCTTGGTGCAAAATTTCACCCACGTTAACTTTAGACTTTAATAGAGAGACCTTCTCATATTATCAGATTATCTGGAGAAGAATGATAGACATGAATCTGCCAGGGAGGAGGAAGAGAGGAAGACCAAGGAGACGCTACATGGATGTAATAAAAGAGGGCATGAGGGGGATGAGAGTGAGAAGGGAAGATGCTGCTGACCGCAACAAATGGAGGCGTATGATCCGCTGTGGCGACCCCTAACAGGAAGCAGCTGAAAGATAAAGAAGAAGAAGAAGAAGAAGAAGAGAGACATTCTCAAACGCCTCTGCATGGTTATGAGACAAAGCATGTTTCTGAAGCTTTTCTTGGAATTTTTTCCAATTGCAAAAATTTCCAGATACAAATGCGTCATCTGCATTGTGACATAATGTAAGCAGATTTGATATTGATGCTTCTCTGCAAAAACAGCACACGACTGTACCTCGTTTTAAGCAGTATGTGACGAAAACATATTTCTCAAAACTGACAATAAGCACAATCTTTCTCTTTGCTTTCCGCCATCCCGGTTACTTTGTTTCGCAGACGTTTGGTTAATTTCTTTTTGGGTTGGGTTGAATAACTTATGTCTTGTACAACATAGCTCGCTGCATGCTGCATCAGAAGTATTAGCTTTAATGGTAGATTCATTGATCCAGAGTGAATGCATAGTTGTGGAAACAATGCTGACAATCCTGATGGAAAGCCTTGTTTACAAATACAGTTCTGGGCATGTTCTGGGTCTTATCTTACCTTGAGAATTTAGGCAAAGGATTATACAAAAAGGGCACTTTTGCATAATTTGCCAAAAAGTGGGGGGCATGACCTCTCTGGCCTCCCGGTTCCTACGTCTCTGGCATGGTTTGATTCCATTATGAAGAAGAGTTTGACAGCTTGCTGCAGGGATTGAAGCAATTAGACTTTCGTCAATCACCATCAACTTCCACCGCATAACAAGTAATTATAAATCACCAACATTTACTTAACCATTGTAAACCAAGCATTCGAAGCAGACAACTCGTAACCTAAGTATGGAATGTTACAAGGATATTGGTCATCACACTGTCATTTATCCCGTTACCTACTGACCCAAACGATCCTGGATATAGTTATCAGATCTTAGACAAATTGATAATTTGCTTGTTCTGCATGAACGATCCTTGCCAGGGACCATGACAATGACCTTAAAGGACTATTGAACACTGTAATGAAGTTTTCACTCATGACATTGGGATGAAATTTGGGATAGATAAGTACGCTAAGGAAAATTCAGAAAGGGAAAACTTGTCAAAATCACCGACCTTGAGCTTCAAGTGAACACCATAAGTAAACAGTCAGAACCAAAGGAGACATATAAAATCCTTGGCATCTAAAAGGCAGATGGTGTATCCTAAAAATAGGTTTAATAGTCATAAACTCGCTAGCTCTACTGATGGTCATATAAAATTTTATAATTTTTGAACTCCACAGTGTCAGAAATAAAGAAAAAAAATGATAGGATGCATCATGCAGAAGAAGGTATTGACAGATTATACATCCACTGAAGGGAAGGACAAAAGGGCCTGTTACACATAAACTAATGTACAAAATTACAATAATGGGTTGCAAAATGTTCTAAACACAAGGGAAACACTTGATGTTATAGCATGGCGATATTTGTTTCTGGCAGAGGTATTTTATTAACTGTCATTGGTTTTTGAAACTTGAAATACAGCTTGATTAAAAAATAATGAAAAACCCCAAAGCAAGTTCATACAATAATTAACCAAAGGCAAAAGTTAGAAAATAATACCAACTGACAATAAATGAAAATAAGGAAAAGCAACCAGAAAAACTAGCTAAAATTGTAAAAGTAGAGCATAAAAGAAAGGGATTAGAATTTAATGAAGCTACAGTGGAAAAGAAACCTTTGCATACAAAGGCAGTATCCACTTAGAAGCAACGATACTCATGTTGACCATCTAATAAATTAATATATGAATAAATAAATAAATGGATGATAACAAATTTTACAGTCTGCTATTACAAACTGAATGCTAGAAAAAAGTGCAAGAAAGAAACTTAAACTTTTCTTTCCCCAGATGATGCGAAGAGACTCTGCAAGAGATTGTAATCTACAAAAAGATAACGAAAACGATAGCAAAATCACCACCACCACCAATAATAATAATGATGATAAAATTGTCTTGGGAATTGATATAAAACTGCTTCTAGTTGCAGAGTTTCGACATGGGTGAATTAGATTATTCTTTGACACAGCTAATTATTCATATCTGATGAGTCTCGAAACGGTGGAAGGCGTCAACTCTGGAGTTCAAATCACCCGTATAAATTGCTTCCCTGATGATCTATTGATAATGGTCTATCACAGCAGTAATGAACTACTACATCTGAAATCAATGTGTGTCTGTCTGTATGCGATAGACATGTTTAGGTTGGAAAGAGTAATTGTGTGCTGTCTGATCCAAACGTCTGACTGGGTCAGTAAGGGTAAAAGAGGCAGGCTTGCTACTACTTTATATATAGGGTCACATTATTCTAAAGTTAGGAATAATGTAGCCCTGATACAATAAAATTAAACCATGCTTATAGAACTCGTTTACACTATGCATGCATACCACTACTGGCCTAATTTTCAACACACTAGAATTTGACAATAATAGATAGCAACAGCACTGTTTTGCACGTTTCTTGGTCGATAGAAGACTATTGTATGATAAATATTAATACAAGGGGTGCTTTGTCTCCAACTATGACATCCACTCCAATTCTAATATAAGGAGAAAGGTTCGGGAAATCTGTGGGTAGACAGTCAGGCGGAAGCCATAGCGGGCGGTATATGTAATATAATTACCATGGTCAGGCAATTTCAGTGTCGAGAAGACACTCGGATGATATATGGAGTAAGACTTTGAGAGACAATTTAAAGAATAGCCAGTATCTACTTGGAACGTAAGATAAGCACAGTGCTAGATTTATTATAATACATATCCCTGTTTGATTCCTAGACATTATTAAAAATATCATCTTTGTAGTCTCTCAGAGTCGAAGTGTTTGTGGTCTACTAGGTTGAATTTACTTAGAAATTTTTCTTGTTGTCCAGCAGGAGTGTCCATTTTATTTCATTACACCACACAGACAAAACAAAACATAAACCATCAATCCAAATACAAATAAGATGAATGTTTTCTATCTCAATTATAATTAGCAACACTTCATTACGTAGGTATAAGGCATTGGGTACACAGATAATAAAGAGTGATTGTTGACGAACCATGTATACAATGAGATTGTGTCAGCTGGCAAAGTGTAAGATGAAATAATTTGAATTGTTAATATATAGTATCACAATAGTGATTCGTCAACAAAATAAGTTATAGAGAAGCAGTGAATAAGCTTTCAGGGCAAGGGCATTATCTGTATGCTTTGAAACGTCAGAGAACAGCACCATTTAAAATCAGGTGATACATTTTGGGACAATATGACAGATACCATGGTTGATAAAACTAGGAATATACGACCCTCCTATTAATATTGCTTTTTTGGTGCTTGTCAGATATTAGCTGGAGAATAGTTGTCCTGCTGGTTTGCTCGCAAGGCCTGTACAGCCCCACCCCCGTCTGATAACAATGTTGGACCCCTAGAAATAACATACAAGCTCCAATTGTGAAATGTGCCTTCAGCTGGATCATGAATGTGGTCAGATTGACTGGTAAAGTTGAATCCCAAGCTGACTTGGTTTTGCAATATCTGACCTACTTTCTCCAGACATTTCACCACTATTTTCTTCCTCAAATTTTCAAAAGCACTTAGAGTTGTGATACTGCTCCATGCCACTATGAGGTGCAATACCTCCACTTAAATTGGGGGTTCTGACACCCTCGTCCAACATTTTCACCTCTTTTTTTTCAAACTGCAGCAAGTTTATGCTGGAAATGTGATACTGCTTTGAAATGCTCTTCTTTTCTATATCAAAATACAAATTTATTACTCTGATTTTTGACATTTGCTTCGTAAGCAAATCATAATTATTTGATTAGTAATTAACTATCATAGTTACATAATTATACCATTAATGCAAAATGTGCGGATGGCAAATAGTCATCTTCCCTCAAAGTTTCCTTTCCATATCTTTCAAAATCATCCCACGCGATAAAAAGCGCTATCTGCATCCACCCCTCAATCATTTCTGGTACAGGATAGAACATAGAGTTTTAGCGGGAACTGCGCCTGTATATAGACCTGCTGGCAAGCCAAACGAGCCAGCCGAACAAACAAATAAATTCGTAGTCCATCACAAGGAATTAAATAGAGAAAATGTTTTCGTTCACAGTTCTGCTTTACAATTCCAGATGCTGCTTAAATTGCTATCTCTTAGTCACAAGGGTTCTTTTTAGTTGCTCTTGAGGTAATTCCTTAGTAATTTCATAAAAGTTAAGAATCAAATTTCTATTTTTACACAGCATATCCAGGTGTGCGTCGGGGATTCTCCAAGATGAAATTTATTTTACTGTAATGACCATTATTTAGGTGTCGTAAACAGGTTTACTCGACACCTGTTTTTTGTAACAATTGTTCTTATGAGATGTTGTTTGTGAAATTTGTTTTTCCCATCACTTTTGTATAAAAGTGAGGCCCTGGGTTCTCGTACATGAGACACCCACAGCAACTTGAGGGATATCTTTGGTATCTGAGAGAGTTTAAGTCTTTGGAATCGCTACTTGACCTTTTGGTTATGATCACGTTTACGGCTATTGGCCCTCCTTGGTCGGGTTTTACGTTGTGGCTCCCTGCCTGTAGGTTCTATGGTCCACATACTGCGACTCAAATTCTTAAACAACAAGAGCATGTACTCTCCAACGAGGGAATTGGGAAGGGATTTGTATATCTTGCATCCATTGTGTATTGCGTGCTTTCTGCACATCTTTACTTTTCTGTCCTCTCTTTTTGGGTCTTTCGTTGATAGATATCTGTGAAGGCATTACTGGCCCCACTGTTTTGAAGTGGGCACTGTCAATAAAAGCCCCAATATTCATACAGGAAGGCGCTTAGCAGTGACGAGAACTATGCTGATATCAGGGGGTTCATAATAAACTATAAAATTGAAAAGTGTACTTGCCGAGTTGTATGGATTAGTGACAAGGTAATATCCAAGCCTGAATTGTTTGTTTTAAAACCAAAGTCGAGTATCTTTAAAAATTATTTTAAAGACTTGCGCAAGATTATTGGTAGACACCCCCACCACTGCATTTACCTTGGTTTCTAACATCATGGATATGTTTTGGGCTTAATAGGAAAAACTCTATTGACATGGATTGGTCATACTAAAAATAGGGAATAGTCTGGAAGCATTATCTCTTAAACATTAAAAGCATTGTAAAGATAATTGGTAGGAAGTGCAGCATTTTCTTTAATGAATGAACAGATTGTATCTCTATCAATTTAAGCTACAATCCATCAGTTGCTGTATCAATATCAGACAAAAAAGGTAAATAAAAAAGAAAATAAATTACTAACTCAAATTTAAGCTTGATTTGTTTGAAATCCACAGACTTCTTTCCGAACTCTTCAGTCAAATTTCTCTACCAGTTCCTAATTTGTAAGCACAAATTTGGAGAGACCTTCTCCTTTCCCAACAATAAAGAATGAGTGAAGTTGGCATCATGAGCTTGCCTTAAAACCAAGAAAATTCTTAAAAAAGATTAAATATGTTTATACATTTCATTGGACAAAAGTTTGTTTCTGTGCAGTTTTACATTTAATTCCTTTAATTTTTCAAAAACATCAGCTGCAAAGATAAGTTCATATATTTTCCCATTACAGTAGCTTTTGTTACAAATTTATAGAAAATACCTTTCATACCAAGGAAAAACAGGATTTCTTTTCGTAAATTCCATTCTTTCTTTAGTGGTTTGTCAAGGCTGTGCCATCGTATATTAGTATGCTAAAGGGTATTCCTATCCTCTACCTCCAGATTCCAGATCCTCCAGTAAGGATTTGAATTGTCTATAACTGAGTCCTCTTGCACTGACGGTTAATAATCCAGAGTAACAAGTGAATCATAGTATTTGTTGAAAACTGATTACAAATGCTCCAACTTAAAAGGCTATAGATCATGGCCACATTCCACTTGCTTTAATATCAGACGCTTTGAGCACTGGCCTTATGCCAACAGGATGAAAAATTGCATAAATAATATCGCTTTCAAAAAGAAGTATAAAAAAAGATTATTAAACTTCCGCCCAATATCCATCTTCTTCGTATATTGAAAATCATGGAAAGATGTGTCCTCGAGAAAACAAATAAACTACTTGGAGAAAAATAACCAGCTGTAGAAAATGTAAATCGAAGACCAGAAAAAGTGATCGACTCAACGTGCTACCCTTTCACTGACAGATGATATCCAAAACAACATTGACCAGGAAAAAGTGATTTACCAAATAAATCTGACAGTTACTCGATGCATCTCAAAAAGGGGGATTTACATGGAGTCAAAGATAATGCGTTGCAGTCGTTTCCAGACGTGAGATAGAGGGAATCATATCTTCTCCAATTTCAAAGTTTGAGGTGTGCCATTAGGCTCCATTTTGGAAGCTGTTGTTTTTCTTATTTACTATAAGAGTTTCAAAAGCTGTCTGAAATACTGAAAGATTATCAAATTCCTTGATGACACAGTACTTTATCTGGCTAGCAAGAGTCACATTCAAACTGAATATTTTTGGAATTTGGACCTGAAAAACAAAAGTTAGTTTGTTGGCAAGGATCTGATGATAAATTAAAAGCCTTAACCCTTTAAGGGACCGTGTAGCATATCTGCTACAAATTATTCTAATAGATTTTTCAGCTCTCTGTTAAGGCGTAGTGTAGCATATGTGCAACAATCTCTGGCTCTCAACAGGAAGGTTGTTTTCTGATATTTAAATGTGGCTTGATTTCCAGGCTCCAAAATAGTTCAAATATGTAGACAAATGTTTTTTCTTATACAGAAAAAATTTGCCCCTTAAAGGGTTAAAATAATAAATCAATGCTCTTTTCTACAAGTAAAACGTTAAACTGGTCTAATGATACTTTACAGTTGTGAATTGAGTCTGTCACCATATTTGCAATATCAAGGTATAAATATCTTGGAACTGTACTGAATCAAACTATGTCACTTAATCGCAATTTTGGTCGTATTCACAACACTATATAAAAACTATGTTCATTGTCATAGCTGAAATTTTTACTTTCACATAGGGTTCTTAGAAAGGTTTACAAATGAATTTTGTTGCTCTATATACTTCTCAGTCGCACTACAAACTTAAATCTATCAACAACTCAAAAGAAGAAAATTGCATACCTACACAGAGAATTAGTGAAACTCACTGCAGAGCCTCAAGGGTCTATAATTTTCTAAATCAAAAGACTTATTGCAATGATCGTGAAGAATATCTGAATTATGAAGTTTGTGAAAATAGTTATAAGATACCGATACATAAATACTACTAATTCTTTCTTTTACTTGTTCTTAATGTGAAACATTAGCTTGCCAAGTCTTGCTTTAGTGTAAAAATTTCAACTAATTGCCTATTAAACTACAGCAAATTAAAAGTACCACACGCTTTACTATACGAAAGTGTACATGAACATATTAAAGAAACTACTTCAATTTTCTTTTGATAATTATTGAAAATAACAAATATCCATTCTTCTATTTGCATTGTTATATCATTTGACTTTTTAACTTAGATTTCATAGCTATGTTTATATTTATTTTAGTTTTTACACACACAAAAGATATTAATAGTAGTGTAATTAACACTGAAATGTACACCCTGTTATATTTTTGAAAACAAAAGTAAATAAATATATAAATAAATGAATGAATAAATGATTGAATAAATGGGATTAGTTTTTTTGTGATTCTAGTCGAAAACATGCAAAATTCTAATTGATTACAAACTTTCATCATATTTATACCCGCGTTTGGAAAGTCCGATTGATGGGGTCCAAAGTAGAAGAATTTTTGGATATAATTTTGAAAATGATCAGCAAGGTAGTTTATGCTTATTACAGGCAAGGTAATTTGTCTGGCATGTTGCGTACATTTCGTTTTTGGCCAGATTTTTCAATTCGTAATACATATTAGGAAATATTTCCGACAATTCGGATGTTTCTATATTTAACCATCTATCGGGTTTTTCACAGTAATGGTGTAAAATGGTGTGTTCTAAATACGTTTCTCCTGCTTTTAACTGTCTAGAAATTATTATTAATGAATTTTATGATCCTGGTTCATTTCTTAACTTCCAAAAGACATCTATATTATTGAAAGCCAATTTCCACTTGTGCGAAGAACAATATACGAAGAGTGGTCTTGGATAAATACACTTGATCAGTTAGTACCTGAATACAAGTGCCTTTATCCGCCATCGTTGAGTAATTTTTGTAGCCTTTGTCACAAAATTTTTTCAAGCTCAATCCAAACTGGGGTTTTGTGATCAACATGGCATCGGCATTATCCCAAGCATCTATAATTGTATGAGAGTAGAATGAATAATGCTGCTTCCACGAATTCCTTGATAGGCGTGCGATAGATCGAAGGCGTTAAAAAAGAAATGTTAAACTTCGTCCTTCACACAGACTCGAGGGTGAAAAGGCGCCAATTTCTGTAGCTGCTTCGTCGATTAAAAATCGTTTAGGAATAGCTTCAAGTCTTTAAAACGCAATACGCATCTTCACAAATTTTTTTGAGAAGAAACCCACCCAAACGTCTCCTTTAATAACCACCCAGTCACCAAAAGTCATCACAATTGAAGGCTCTCTCTTTATTCATCTAACAAACCCGTTATGCTAATTTCTTACATTGTCAAGACATTTCAGATGATTGAATACATTGTATACAATTAACTCTGTCACTGACTCTATGACTGATTTGTAAGCATCACATTCTCAAATCGATGCTATTAGAAATAAACTGCTTGCTGCATAGAGTGTACACTAATTACCCATCCCTTGTACAGCTCAGACACAATACTTAAAATTCAAACCCCTTAACTTTTTTTTGACATAAATTTATAGATCCTTTTACACATTTATTCACATGTGATATGGTTTCATTTTTAGTAAAAACATGATTGACTGGTTAATTTAGACAACTTAACAAGTCTCATTAAAAAGATTGGCAGGGTCTCCCCTCCCTTTCTATCAAGTTTGAGTTGCATTCACAGTTCTGTTATTCTTAACTCAGAATTATCTCTAAGTGAATTTTAAAGCAGAAGACCTAAATTTGATGGAAAAGTAGAATTCAGGCGTATTAATAATTTAATAGGGAACTATCAGGTAAAACAACAAAGCAGTGGACAGAACACAGAGAAAGTTGATTGGCCATTAAATCACTATGGAGTGTCAGATGCTCTTATGCAACAATGACGACAAATAGTGCAAGGTATTAAATTTAATTCAGATTAATCGGCACACCAGCAGACACACCTATTTAGTCTACGAATACCTCATAAAGTCAATATTAAAGATATAATGTTTTCTACTTACATCGATCCTGGACCATATTGGATCACAAAATTGTGTTTACAAAGGTATACTAAACCATTTGAATACCTTTGCAAAATAGCTGAGAAGAATTTATTTTTGTTTTTGAAACTATCTTTGAGTAACAATCACAAGAATTATTCATATTTACATTTTACTGGGGCTCAGGCTACGATATTATACAAATGACATTTTCTGGCTTTACTGCGCTCTTATGAAAACCTAAGTTGGTATGTGTAAAAAAAAGTACACTTTTTAATTTCTTATATGAAAGTAAATTGCATTTACAAGAAACAAGGAGATTGTAGAAATTTGAGGTACGAAGTTAGATAAGAAGATCGAAAACCTGATCTGATTTTTTATGGGTGAAAAAAACCTCTGTATCAAAATGTAGAAATTTGAGGTACGAAGTTAGATAAGAAGATCGAAAACCTGATCTGATTTTTTATGGGTGAAAAAAACCTCTGTATCAAAATGTAGAAATTTGAGGTACGAAGTTAGATAAGATCGAAAACCTGATCTGATTTTTTATGGGTGAAAAAAACCTCTGTATCAAAAATTGAATATATCGTAATTTTTTGCGTGAGTTGGCAAGTGTGAAATCCAGCAGAGCGTTTTTAATGTAATAACCTAAAGGAAATTATTTCTAACAATAATCAGTCTAGCCCTTTTTCATTCAGTTCCCTATAAAATAAGAACAAAGAATAAAATATAAAATTTTTTAATAAAAGCTTACTTTTGTAATCACCTGTGATGATTATTTTAAAAGCATTGTTTAATGCTAAATTCAATTTGAACTTAAATTTCCTCTTCAATAAGAAAGTGACGGTATTATTAAAGGGGATTGTTAATCCCGTTTATTAAATACCCTCCATATGTTTTACTTAACTTGCAGTAATATTTGTGTAATTTGAATTTGAAAAATCAAAATACAACAAAGAAGGACTTCTAACGAAATTGATTTGGCTTCATCTGTCTGCTGGTCACTATAACATAGATAAAGCTAAACAGAAAATCACAATAGGAACAATATTAAGCCAAAGCTTTGAACGTTGATTTAAATAATTAATTTTTTAAATAGATAAAGGAATAGCTAAAATTTACGGCAGCAGCTCACTTGTACATTTACCAAGCGTTTTTTGTATGCACAGAATTATACTGTATAAATTAAGAATTTTAGTCACTTGGGATACTATGCGACAGTGGTATCCCAAGCACACTCACAATTTGTTCATGTCATAGATGATACACACATTGTGTCATACAGAATTCCATACTAGGCATGTAGAACTCAATTTATGAACTGTATGAAATAACCATGGTTTCAGCTTTCCAGCTCCTGGTTGCTGATGAATTTCTTTAGCTATGTTTTGTCCGTAATATTTTTCTTTACTTCTTCCTTTGAAGAACATGTTCTGAAAGCTTGAACGGTCTCCAAATGCCAATCACTTTAAGTCATAATTGTACAAACGTAGTCATACAGTTCTTCAAAGATCTTCTGTGGCATATTTTCCGCCCCCTCCGCCCTCACACACACACACACACACACGCACACTATTGAAAAAAACAACTAAGGCTATGTGCTCTACCTATAACACAATGTGTTGTTAAATGTCATTTACTACACACTCGTGTGTTTGTTCTCTTCAATACTATAGTAGGATGACAGTCGACTAAAAATTTGTGTACTAAATTACTTTTTAAAGATTGGCTGCGTCTAAAGCTTTTTAGTGGATTCATATTTATGTTTAATTAGGGCTCAGGGTGCGATATAAATCAAACTGTATTCTTTGCCTTCACTGCACCATAATCAAAATTTACATTGGTATGCATAAATAAAGTACATTTTTCAATTTCTTATTTGGACGTATGTGCATTTAAAATGAACAAGAAGGTTGTAGAAATTTAAGGCACAAAGTCAGAAAAGAAGAAGGGAAGGCCTTAACTTTGAAAGCGATTTGTTTTTTAAGGTTATAAATACTTTTGTAGCGAAAAAGGACATTGTTTATTCTTATTTAGTGATTTCTTTAGATTTCAGTCTCGTTGTTTTGGGGCGTTGCTAACAATGTCTTTGAGAGGGGTGTTGTCTGTTGTTTTCTTCGATTTTATAATGAACTTTTGATTGATTAGCTTTCTATCAGTCAGAAATTGAGAGCTACAATATGGAGAGACTGGTGGTTTGCGAACACACCATCGGGAGGAGAAATTATTAAAGACCCTATTGAAAGACTACCAGGCTTCCAGAATAACACTACAAAACAATGGGTCTCTTCAAACCGACTGCTGACAGACCATGGCAGAACATCAGCCAACATGTACAAATTGCGACTAAAAGACGCTGCAGACTGTCCCCACTGCAGTGGAACCCCGGAGACTGCAAAACACATCGTCCTCCAGTGCCAAACAACCAGACTGGAGAGAGGTTTTGACACCGTCCTCAACTGTGATGAGGAATTCGGAACCTGGCTGAAGAGACATAATGTGGAGATGTAGCCATACGCTACTACTACTACTACTACTACTACTACTACTACTACTATTACTACTACTACTATTACTACTACTACTACTACTACTACTACTACTAGTGCTTTCTGTAACTGTATTACAGTGAGCTTGACACCACATTCAAAAAGCCCTTTCTCGCTCCTAACTATACCCTTAAAATGAAATTCTCATCTCAGCTTTTTTCTAAATAATGTAGTTGACAATACTCTGAATCATGGGTTGATGAATCCACTACAGTTTCTTAAACGTGAATTTAATATGTCAATATTCTTTTCATACCTTGGTTAAGTCCTTGGAATGGATATACTCTACGAAAGACATAATTACTAATATCCAATATAAATGCAATTTACTTTTCAATCAAAATAATTTTTTCAAGTAAATTCAAACTGAACTCCCAGCTACAACTGCAAAGGAGGTGAGGTTTCCCTCAGTTAATGTTTTTTGAGATCCTAGATAAACAATTAGATAAACAACTAGATGAAAAACTAGGCCAACAACTAGATAAACAACTAGATAAACAACTAGATAAAAAATTAAATAAACAAATAGATAAACAACTAAATAAGCAACTAGATAAACTACTAACACCATAGATAGTAGCAATTGACAATGCTTATTTGCTTTTTGAACAAGGTAGTAAGTAGGGCAATGCTGTCTTGGTTATTTTTTTTACTGCTGAATGTTACTCTGCAGTTCCTGTTTGCTATGCATTTATTTCAAAGCTCATGGTTTTTTGGGGAAAGGTTGGCCACTCACGGAACAGCATGTGTTTTTATTTGAGAACTTATTGATACCCTCTTAACAGTTTGTCGTTTTGTTTATTCTGGGTTTGAGTGAAGAGAGTGAAGCAGGTTTACTCCGATAACATCTTTGCTAGATTGGAAGTTGAAAGTGATCTCTCAGCTGAAAGTTACCTTATTAAAGCATATAACTATTCAAGATTTCTAGCCTCATTATAAGGGCGTGTCAGCGCTTACAGACCTCGGCGTTTAAAAGAAGATCAAGTTATCTTTTATGCATTTCACTCCATGTTAAAATAAGCAGGTAGAATTATTTTGTAGAATAGAAAATTCTGTTCTAAAACATGAGAGTATGGTTTTATTGCTTCAAAATACACACTGAAGACTACTGTGGAATGCCCACGTTTAACAGTTTTACAGTTTTGACATCTTATCCATTTGAAGATAAAATTTTTCTTGATCCTCTGAATGAATTAGAATTGATAATTTATTGTATAAAGAGGAGACAAGTTTGTTGCCAGCCACATGTTTATGCAATTTATACAAGTCAAATGGGATTCGATCCTGTCTTTTAACAAGAATATTTTCAAATTTATCTCTCACCTAATAATACAGAGAACCACTGTCAGAAAGCAAGTACAATAATCGCAGACACAGAAAATAAGAAAGAAGTTGAAAATTCTTTATTGATGACAAATTACAATGTTGAGTTTACAGAAGCAGACAATTTGCAGCTTTTTCTTGAAAAAAACAAGAGTACAGAAGTAGACGTGTGTGTGTCTTTCTCTGTGTGTTTTTTATATCACAGTTACTTACTAAATTCGATTACGTACCCCTAGGGAAGAAAAGGAAGCCGTGGCTTAATGGTTAGTACAACTGCACCGTAGCCAAGAGGTTAAGTGTTCGATTTCCCGAGCGGGTGACTTTGGAACTTCACAAAAGAAAAAGGCATTGGTTGGCGTCAGGAAGAGCATCCGGCAAAGAAATTCCTCACCGCCAAACCCCAGTACCGATGAAGGGCACCGTCTGAGCCCCAGTTACTGGGAAAACTTTTAACTTTTAACCTTTGTTGAGTTTGCCAAATGTTGATTTAAAATCGTTGTTAGCGAAAAACAAACAAATTATGCAATAAGAAATATTAAAAGTCGGAGCTTTACCGCATAAAAAACTTTTAATACACTTCAGCCCATTTATCTTTCTTCACAAAGTGCCCTTGTCTTAACTTAGCAGAATATTGACTGAAGCTACATAAAACAGTTTATTCCGATCGTTCCCATTTAAAATAGCGTATTGATTTTTCATAGAATCTGGTATAGATGAAATCAAACACAAATTAATTAACATATTTTTTCCGTCATTAAATTCTTATATTCTTAAGTCAACGCTAACCTTTGGAACACACACAAAAGTATATATATTCACAAAAATTCAGAGTTTACTACAAGCTTATAGTCCCTAAACAAGGGTCGTCTGATGACGTTGGAATGTATGATGCATGCTGTATAAAAATGTCAAAGCTTCTAGTTTTTGTTATACTACAAGGACCTGCTAGGAATCCATAAGGCAAAAGCAATGAAAAAACTTCGACAAAAGAGGTCAAGCCAACTGGTGGGACGTTGGGTTAAAAAGAAGATATGTACCCAAGAGAGGGAGCTGGCAAGATCTGGTGTTGATTTCATTAAAAAATAATTGTAAGTCGAATCCCCTTATGAAACAAGAGGAACTGCCTTAAAGGTTGATAATTCTTGTGGAGAAACAAAGTTATCTATAATTGGTTACCATCATACGACAGTACACAGAAACGTTATTAGAATGCAAAAAGGAAAATCCATAGAAACTTTTAATAAAGATTATATCTATAAAAAGCTATTTAAAACTAACAGTGGTCATTTTACTAAGGACTAGTTAGTGGATTTGATATAAGAAAATATCTAGGCTAAAAAGTAGATATATTTATCTTTTTGAATGTATGAATGTACGTATGTATTTATGTACGTATGTATGCATGTGTGCATTTATGTGTGTATGGGTCAAGTGCTACAAATCACAATTTTAGTATTGGCATTGCTTTGCGTTAAAATTTTTTTTAAAGGGCGTGGCTTAAACCCAGAGATCTTTCCTTACATCTGGAAGGTCGGTTTAACCATACAATTCTGAGGTATAAATTAGTTTTGTGACATTACCATAGCTAGAGCTCTCTTTTTTTGCCTGGGAGGTTATTCGCATCCACCTGCCATTAGTTTTGCATTGTTTACAAAACAAAACATTTTTTCATTTGTGTAGGATAACCAATCACATCACAATATGTCGAAAGATGCAACTAGCTCTGGTATTGAATCAAAGCATACTTTTGTTTTTTCAAGTTCATGTTGGTCAGTAAGTTAACACTGAAAAAATTGGAAGTGAGTCTCTTTCCCTCTATTTCAATGAAATAAGATTACTAAGAAATAATGATCTAACCAAAAGATGGGGGACGTGCCCTTTTTCGAAGCATACATCGATGTTTAATATTTCTGTGTTTTGAACAGACAATTAGTATTTCAAAAGTTGAAATAGAGTTATTTCATAGTTCATAAATACTGGTAATAATTATAAAAAATATACATGTAATATAGTTTTCCTTGCCATTAAAACTAATAAAATTGAAAAATGTTGTATTGTTCATTTGATTCTACTCACTTTATCAGTGAATGAAAGAAAGTCACCCATTGGAGAGGAATCAAATTCATGGTCCTCCTGATGACAAACGAATATTCTAGCACTAAATCACCGATTCTTTACATTTGTAGACAAAACCGATCAATTTCACAAACAATAGGAGATACTTTTTCATATAACTATTTTTTATTTTTGGCGAGCATTTTAGGGCTTTTTTGACAAACTTACTTTTATGGGAAAAGATCCTTTATGAGAGAATTGTTACGTTATTCGTATTTTCCGTCCAGAATATTGCCTGGCTGTTAGTTTAGGACCCTATATTTAGAGGTTATTCAGTATTCACAGATATACTTGACAAATTGGACTGGTAAGTTTCCTTAGCTCACTCGGAAAATAGAACGAAGAGTACAAAACAGGGTGGCTTTTTCAATCCTTTGCAAAATGCAAGGAGAAAAAAGGAAACAAATTAGGCATATCGTTTAAGAATGATTAGTTAAGTTAGCTATTCTTTTAGTGAAATTTCGGTTGCGTTAATGATCTAAAAAGCAACATGAAATCAATAACTTCGGACAGAAATTATCACTTAAATTTTTGGTTTCGTTCTAAAGTAAAGTAAATCAAATGTATAATCCGTTTCTCAGTTATGAGTGGCATACTATTTAGCTTCTACATGTTTTCAAAGATGGCATTGAGAGAAGGAAGAAAGCAACAAACGAGAAAATTTCAAAGCAAAAAATTTAAATAAGCAAAAGGAACCCTTTGCAATAGAGTGGCTTCCAGCTTTGCTTTGAGTAAAAGAAAAAAAAAAGAAGAAAGAACAAGATGGAAGAAAAGAAGAAGAAAGAAGAAGAAAGAAGAAGAAGGAAGANTTTTTGGGGCGTTGCTAACAATGTCTTTGAGAGGGGTGTTGACTGTTGTTTTCTTCGATTTTATAATGAACTTTTGATTGATTAGCTTTCTATCAGTCAGAAATTGAGAGCTACAATATGGAGAGGCTGGTGGTTTGCGAACACACCATCGGGAGGAGAAATTATTAAAGACCCTACTGAAAGACTACCAGGCTTCCAGAATAACACTACAAAACAATGGGTCTCTTCAAACCGACTGCTGACAGACCATGGCAGAACATCAGCCAACATGTACAAATTGCGACTAAAAGCAACTTGAAATCAATAACTTCGCACAGAAATTATCACTTAAATTTTTGGTTTCGTTCTAAAGTAAAGTAAATCAAATGTATAATCCGTTTCTCAGTTATGAGTGGCATACTATTTAGCTTCTACATGTTTTCAAAGATGGCATTGAGAGAAGGAAGAAAGCAACAAACGAGAAAATTTCAAAGCAAAAAATTTAAATAAGCAAAAGGAACCCTTTGCAATAGAGTGGCTTCCAGCTTTGCTTTGAGTAAAAGAAAAAAAAAAGAAGAAAGAACAAGATGGAAGAAAAGAAGAAGAAAGAAGAAGAAAGAAGAAGAAGGAAGAAGAAGGAAGAAGAGGAAAGAAAGAAAAAGAAAGCGTGTCTGTTAAGAGTTATTAAAGTAATTAAAGTGTTCTGCTACAACGTATTCTTCAAACCAGTTCTTCCGATGTCATAAAAAAACTCAGCTCTACATTTCAGTTGTCAATCGTCAAACAACACTTTTTCGATGTAGACAGGAGCCGTTGATTTCCTTACTCAGGTGTTAAAAACATTGAAATTAACATTTTCAGAGAGTTCAACGTCTGAATTTTGTCTGCAGGTAGTTTTAATAAGGACCTTTGTTATCAGTATTCTTAAATCCAAACATCCATCAAGTATCTTGGGTAGGAATCACATCTTCAGATTGTCCATTGTTTGGAGTAACCATTGTGATAGGGCATTATTTATTATAGAAAGCAGTTCTCATATCATGAAAGTATTCAGGTATAGTATTTATCCTTTTTATTGTTCATCAATAGTAGTTCAAGTTGATTGGTTGATCAATGGGGTTGCCAAATTAACCATTAAGGACAGTTGTCAATGTCTTTAATGACGGCATGATGGTACGATTTTGTTAAGTTTTTAAGAGCATTAATTCTGTCTCTCCCTTTAAACCAATCAGTACTAATGGCATAAAACTATCCAGGTGTACAAATTATAGATGTAAGAGTTTTATCATGTCATGAGTCGTAAGCTTTTTTGAGCTACGTTTCGAGAGGTACTTTTCCCATCGTCAGCCCAACGATGGGAGAAGTATCTCTCGAAACGTAGCTCAGATAAAGCTTACGACTCACGATATAATAAACCTCTTACATCTATGGCTTCCTTTAAGACCAACATTATTAGAGAAACATCCGAAGAAGATGTTCTTCATTCTTGCCGGCGTCTGGAAAGAAAAAAGATCAAGACTGCTGAATTTGCTAATCAATTTTGGTTCTCCTTAAGATGGTTGTACTAATTATGTTATTGTCTATTGATAAAATAAAAGATCACATTATTCATTTTTAAAAAAAATAATTTTGCACAAAAAGGCTTAGCGAAAAGAGAATGCAAGGGTTAACCAAATAGTTCATAAAATATTTGAGAATCGGCTATATTGCAGCATCTATTATTGAAATGCAGATGCAGTAAAAATGTCTAGTTTAAGCAGTTCAAAGCAATTGCTAGAGCTATATTGGCCTTTCACTTAGGACCACCTGACGCGATTTTAAATAAACGTTTATCATCTCCTTTCAATAGTTTTAAAAAATAAGTCACAGGTGGCTGGTTACCTCCAGCCTCTATTTTTTCAATTTGACGTAACTACACTATTACCCAAAGAGCAGCTGAGGATTCTAATATGAGACATCAAGATCAAAACACATCTGGAAATAACATATACTGCTCTATATGAAATTTGTAACTGATATAATAATACTTCGTTTAATAAATTGTCAGATGGAGACGGTAGATCATGAAAAGAGTGAAAGAAAATTGGAGACTTTTGATCTTTACGATTTTGCTTCGTTTGCAAGTGTGATTTTTCAAAGTTGCTTGACACATGGAGACAGGTTTGACGTAAAGGACGTCTCAATTATTGGGAAATTATTCCGTCAAGAGCAAATTTTATTTATTGAAAACAAAGAGTGAGCAAAAAATTGGCTCAGGACAGCTTTTATGTCCCTCCCCGTGGGTCCAAATATCAATATTTAGCTGTACATAAGAGACATCTACGTAGAAATGTAAACAAGAGTTAAATTTCAATATATCTATTGAAAATAAGTACTATACCAACTGAGTAACAAAAAGATAACCAAATTGAATTTTAACAAAATTGAATTTTTTACGCCAAATATTGTAGATCCATTGGAACTTAGCCAAAACTTGATTTGAAAACTAATATATTTTTTTATTTGCGTATATTTATATATGTCGTTGACAATTTCTTTTTTAAGCATCACGAAATTCATGTTATTTAATATTTCTTTGAAGGTCCAATATTTGTGACAAAAAATATTTGGCTGTAAATATTTTCATTATTTTTCAGCTCATCTAATCTTTACAGGGTTTTTTTCATGACTGTCACTAAAATTAAGACATGAAAATGGTATTCCAAAAGACTTTTCCTTAAGACTGAAAACAGGTTTGTCCAAAACTTTCTCCCAGCCTTAAGGAAAGCCTCTTTTAAATAAATACTAATTGCATTTTTTAAAATTTTATCTGCTATAATCACATTTGAAACCATATGCGCCGAAGTTCGATCTGCAGTCAAGTGTTTTGGCTGTCCTACAGCTCATCAGTGAAGATTCGAACCTGTGAAAGTTTTTATTCTATACAGATACCCCATCACTTTTCATTAAAACAATGTTTGACATTTATGAGCATGCGCACACCCAGAAGCCAGAGATTTTGTGATGGTCCGGAGTTGTCGAACCACTACACGCACAATCACCATCGCATACTCGCTACGGATACTCCACAAATCTCGATAATACTCAACAACACAAAAGTGGAGCACTCTGACAGATTCGCACAATAACTCTTTGAGCTATATTTGCTCCAGCAACATGGCCAGAGAGTTGTGTCTCAGCTCTGTGCTGCACTGATGAGCCCACAAAGGGCGAAACGGTACTGTCTGCAGATTGAGTATATATACATATATCTACATATATATACACATACATATATATATATATNCCAGAAGCCAGAGATTTTGTGATGGTCCGGAGTTGTCGAACCACTACACGCACAATCACCATCGCATACTCGCTACGGATACTCCACAAATCTCGATAATACTCAACAACACAAAAGTGGAGCACTCTGACAGATTCGCACAATAACTCTTTGAGCTATATTTGCTCCAGCAACATGGCCAGAGAGTTGTGTCTCAGCTCTGTGCTGCACTGATGAGCCCACAAAGGGCGAAACGGTACTGTCTGCAGATTGAGTATATATACATATATATACATATATATACACATACATATATATATATATATACATATATATACACATACATATATATACACAAATATATATATACATACATATATACATACACATTTTCATATATATATAATCAAATAAGGACTTCTGTTGTTTATTTTTATCTTATTACTTGACAACAAGTTGTTTACAGTTTGTTCCCCGTATCTTTAATGTCACGCATCCAAGAGAAGAAAGGTAAGCAAACGAAAACATCCAAAATATTTCCAAGACTTTTTCTTCACCAGGAATATTTAAGGCATTAGTAAAATTTGCAAGCATATGAATTAAGAAATAAATAAGTAACATCAAAAATTTTTTGAAAATTAAAGTGTATGCTAAATTGAAGATATACCAATAACAAACGACTTAAAGATCTCAAGCTTGATAAAAGTAAACTATTAATCACATTAAAATAAAGAGTAATAATAATGACAATAATAATCAATTAAAGTAAAATAGACCCTAACAACACTATAATTGAAATGAAGGACAAAAATTGTAAGTTGAGAGAGTCAACATGCTTATTAAATGCTAGTATAGAAAAAAGAAGAAGAAGAAAAATGCACAAATTACAATGATCTAAAGTATGAAATTGCAAGAGTATGAAAAGTGAATAAGGTGGAGGTTATTCCAGTAGCTATCGTAGCACTAAGGACAGTAACAAAGAAGCTTGAAAAATGGGTGGAAATATTAGAATTGGAACTTAAGGCAGAGATGCTTCAGAGACCATATTTGCTTGGAACAGTGAGAATAATACGAAAGGTATTGGATATGAAGAAAAGATCATGAAAAGAATTGATATCAAGATACCTGAGACCAGTGGGTGTGATTTTGTTATCGTGGCAAATGAACAAGGAAAAAAGGTAAATCCTGAGAAAAAGACACGAAAATACCGATCAAAATAATAATGATGATGACAATAATGATAATAATTCTAATCAGTTAGAGCATAATAGATCTGACATCACTGTAAAAGGAAAGAAAAGTTAAATTTGATAGATTCTTCTTGCCCATTTGTTCTTCGTACAGAGAAAAAGAAGAAAAGAAGTGTACAGCTTAAAATAACTTGAAGTATGATGTTGTAAGAATATGGAAAATGAAGAAGATGGAGATTATAGAGGTAGTTATTAAAGAATAAGGAACAGTGATAAAGGATTTTGATAAATGGTTTGGAAAGTTAGAATTGGACCTTACGATTAGGAGGTGGCAGACACCATGCTTGGAACAGCAAACATAATATGGAGTAATATTGGATAGAAATTAAAGATCAAAAAAAGAAGTAACGATGATAACTAAGAGTACTAGGTGTGGTCGGCTATTGTTGGAACTGAAACAGGAAAACATGAACAATTCTGAGAAAAAAGACATATCAAATAATAGTAATAATAGTAGTAATAATAAAGTTAATAATAATGATAATACTCATATTCATTTCCCTCCTCCATTCCCCCGTTTTATCACCAAATGAGTACATAATATCCCCTTTGTTTCTCCACAACTTAAATACTTAGTTTGATTTGTAATGACAAACAATTTAATGTGTTATTCCACATAAAAATAATTTAAACCCTGTCAGCAAATATCTTGAAATCCTCCTCTACTTGAAGTGACATAAACCTCATCCAATCAAGTGAAAATAGATTTTATCTGATAGCAAATTTCCTTAAAACATCTCCCATTATTTTAAAAACATTTACAAATTTTCGTCTTCAGTTGGAGGATCCCGTACTTTTTCCTTAAAAAGTGGTAGCTGGAACCGATAATATGTTGCAATTTCCTTGTTACACTTCGGACAAACATGGACAACGTCTTTTAAGCCATCCATGACTAAAGGAATCCAAAAACAGCAATAACATCTGGAAAAAAAAGAGAAATAAAATTAGGTAATTTGTCATTGTCAAAATGACTTTCAGGCAATAAATTTCATTTCTGGACAAACTTGTTCTTTATCATTTTCAGATTCATAGTATACATCGAAAATTTCAGCTAAAAGTTCTTTGTACAACAGAAATTGCATGAAAAAGCAGTGTCTAAAAATTAACAAAAATATTTGTAAATCAGTGAATATGGCAATTAAGTTTCAAATGTTCTGTAAAACGAATGTTAGCTTAGAAATTTATTCAAAGACACACAAATGCTGGTGAAAAGCAATCAAGATTGAAAGGAATCTTGAAATTACTTTTTATTTGAGTTAAATTGGAGTTGTAACACATTGAATTTCTGGTAATTGTGGCTGAAAAAAACCTCCCAGTACAAGTTGAATTTCATTATTACAAATCCAACGACCTTTCCCCTACTTCTACGTTTTCGTATCTAGTGATGTCGACTTTTCGTATTCAAATATAGATCAAGAGGAAGGAGCAGATTATTCCATACAACTATTAAAAAAAGAGTAATTACTTTTCAATTCTGATTAATTTTCTTTATCGATTTATTCTTCTCGTTTTAAGTGAAACACTCTTCTCTTTGGATATCGATTTTTCCATCAAATCAAGGCAACGATGGTAAGTACGCCTATTCCAGTCAATTTTGCCAATTTATTCATGACAAAATACGTAGAATATAATATATTCTGAAAGCCATTAAGTCTAAATTCAACAGAACTTCTTCCCTGTAGTTCCGATTCATAAAGGACATTTTCTTCATTTGGCAAGGTGACCAGTAATAGGAAAATTTCTACAATACTTCCAGCCATTATTCGGGAATGAAATCTACAATCAAATTTACATCCAGTTGTTCCAATCACCATGTTACTTTTCTAGACACTACGGTTTAACTTAAAAATTCTACTCTAACAACAAACTTATAATGTGAGCACCAATTCCAACCAACTTCTTCATTGCCCTTCGGATCATCCCCCCCCCCCACCTACCTCCGTATTTCTCTTAAAATAGCTTCCCAAATCATCTTTTATAAGTAGACTGGTTTATACCCATTGGTCAGCCTATTGGCAACATGCTAAGTCATTTATTAACCATTCAAAACAGCGTAGTTACAGTGAAAATAAACCTATTTTAAACTAGCACAGAAAATTCTTTCGGGTCAACACTGTCATCTTATCCAATTATAAGAAAATGATACCAGACCACCCTCTTTTAAACGATGTTCATCCTGAACCTCCTGTCCTGTCATTTAGAAGGAACAAGAGCCGTAAAGATCTACCAGTGAAGTCTTCCTTGCTTTCCAAAGTTTCTCCTCAAAAACTCAAGGATCCTCCAATTACAAAATCACAGTTAAGCCATCAAAAGGAGTTAATACAGAGTTCGGTATTGAGCTTACTATGCAAGGGTTGCAGTCTAACAAAATAAATTTGCACTACTATAAAGTTGTGTACTTTTTGTTTTTGTTTTTGTGTTTGTTTTTGTCCATAAATGCGTCTCTTTTTAGAGACCATAGTTAAGCCCGCAGTAGCCTTAATCAAGCACTGACTCTAGCAGGGAATAGGAGTAATCAGAACATTCCTCCTCAATTCCAATAAAATTGCTAGCACTTTTTTATTCCTTATTTTCTAATTTTTCATATGATCTATTCGTCTATAATACACATTTTAAAAATAAGAATCATTTGTTGAATGTATCTAATTTCAAGAATCTTATAAAAAGTAAAATACATTTTTCCTTTTATCTTTTAAGGGATGCCGGTGGAAAACGTGCATGTGCTCCAGTATTCTTAAGAGTGTTGTGGATTTCTGGCCGCAAACACAATACCGTGTTTATTAAAGAGGTAACTCTTTCATCACTCATTTCATTTGTTTCAAAAAGAGATGTGTTTATTATTAACGTAATTCGATGAAATATTTAGGCAATTTACACAAACTCTCACATCAAAACACGCGAGTCTCTAGTGGAAGCCCCAGAAGACGAATCATTGCACCACAAGCTCATTATTTCCTCAAAGCAACTTTACTGCTCATATAATAAGAATTGCAGATTTGTTGTCTGTTCTCCCTGCCCCCACTCCACCCCAAAGATTAGTCAAAGTTGTCATCTTTTGAGGTAACGGCGAGAACTGTGTCTAGACGCAGCGTCACATGTTAGATTCATACTTGTGCGAGTGGATGTGGATACAAAGGGATCGGAATATGGACGCATTTGCGTATTTGACCATATTTCGCAAAATATTGCAGCATATTGGCCACCTCCGTAGTTTTATTGAAAATAGTTTTCAATGTGTTCTTGGGGAAGGTTGGGGATGGGGGATAGACAGCAAGTAATAATCGGGAGTAAAGTTGCTGCGCTGCGATCAGGAAAGCATACACGATGCACTCTTTAGTCTCTCGACACCAACAAACAAAACCCCACTGTTGGGCCAACATACGTCCTTGATTGTTCTTCCGTCTGGAAAAAACCGATTCGTCTATTTCCACTATCATATTTGGACCACCAATAGTAATGGGACTATCAAGAAGGTCTGATGCACACACTTCTCGTAGATAGTTGTTGAAATCAATCGTGACGTTCTTTCCTATCCCAAGTTTTTCCTTCGTAAAAGTAATTTTTGTATATTCTTTAGACCAGCAGTATATATATAAAATTATGTCTCTGAAAGGTAGTTTTGGACCTTCCAACCAAGTATCCTTTCTGAAGAAAATTCCGTTCAACAGTCACGTGAGCGGC
>RDPX01000303.1:570514-594623 GCA_003991215.1 Morbakka virulenta
TTTGTAGGTAAAGGCGAGAACTGTGTCTAGACGCAGCGTCACATGTTAGATTCATACTTGTGCGAGTGGATGTGGATACAAAGGGATCGGAATATGGACGCATTTGCGTATTTGACCATATTTCGCAAAATATTGCAGCATATTGGCCACCTCCGTAGTTTTATTGAAAATAGTTTTCAATGTGTTCTTGGGGAAGGTTGGGGATGGGGGATAGACAGCAAGTAATAATCGGGAGTAAAGTTGCTGCGCTGCGATCAGGAAAGCATACACGATGCACTCTTTAGTCTCTCGACACCAACAAACAAAACCCCACTGTTGGGCCAACATACGTCCTTGATTGTTCTTCCGTCTGGAAAAAACCGATTCGTCTATTTCCACTATCATATTTGGACCACCAATAGTAATGGGACTATCAAGAAGGTCTGATGCACACACTTCTCGTAGATAGTTGTTGAAATCAATCGTGACGTTCTTTCCTATCCCAAGTTTTTCCTTCGTAAAAGTAATTTTTGTATATTCTTTAGACCAGCAGTATATATATAAAATTATGTCTCTGAAAGGTAGTTTTGGACCTTCCAACCAAGTATCCTTTCTGAAGAAAATTCCGTTCAACAGTCACGTGAGCGGCACCTCCAACTGTCGCCTTTATCCCTTAATTGTAGTGTCTGGGATAGTGTTGAATTCCTCTCTGTTGCAAAATCATAACACTGGACGCTTTGTCGTGGACAATATTTGATAGGGTTAACAAATTCATCTTCACTTTACCAAGCTACACTAATATTCACTACTTCTTCAATACCGACAACTATTCATGTAAATAGTGTGGACATGTCCAGACACGGTCCTCGCGGAACTATTTATGTAAATAGTCTAGACATATCTTGACACAGTCCTCGCGATTACCTCATAAGATGACGACTTTGACTAATCTTGGGGGGAAGGGTGTGTGATAGACAACAAGTACCACCGAAATTGATTTAAATTTGGCGACTTGTTAATAATATAAATTTTCTTCACTTGGTTACTACTGTTTGAAAAGTCGCCTAAGATTACGATTTGATTTTATAAAAACAAAATTGCTCAGGCAGATGAAGTATTTTGTCGATCAATCAATGTCTGTCTACTTTAGGACTATAAATTATTGTTTGAAAACACAAAACTACGGTGTTTTGGTGAGTGAATGAATGCAGTATTAAGTGTAATGGTGTAATTTGATTAATAATGATAATAATAATAAAAATTATAATAATAGAATTTATAAAAATTAGATATGTATGGGAAAGTCGGTTTGTGAGTCAAAATGTTAAAGTTGTTAGGTCTGCCCCAAAAGATTTTTTTGCTCAAGAAATCCCACTGCCTAAATTAACCCTGTCAGATGACGCAGGTAAAATTATAATCTCAAAACCTGTATATGACTAAAACAATTAGTTAAAAATAGACGAACACAGGGGAGCTGATTTGTGTGACTGGTCACTCGTCTAATTTACTAAAAGAAAGGCCTGTGTTCCTAAACTTATATAAAAATATCAAAATTATACCAAACCAAAAGTGGCACGGACACGTCCTTTAGAAACTGATAGTTTTTTTTGCCATTTCTCACCAAGATACTAAAGTTCCTGCTGCAGGTGTGCTGGAATAACTTTAGATTTCACCCCATGATTTACTATTTGTAGGATATTTTCTGAGTTCATACCAACCAGTGGAATCTGAAATATGTACCAATTTCTGTTATTAGCTTTTATTGACTGAAGTACCCAAGCATTCCTCTCTCTCGCAAGTCAGTTTTGTTGGTAAACAAAAACTATCGTTATCTTGGCTATTTAATAAAATGCCTACCGAAACTTACTTAGTCGTCACAATCAGAAGTAATAGTTTGCTTTCTGATTTTTTTTATCAGCACAAAAAGAAAGAGGAAAATAGAAAAACAGAAATATTTACATTTATTTATTTGAGAAATTTTGCTTAAAATTATGGTCTTTTTTTCTGATTTTTTAGGTAATTATTTTGTGTTTTTATTCTTCAAAACCAATTTGAAGACATGTGCCCTGTTATGAGAATTTTTTGCATAGCATGATCTTACCAATCTAATGAAAAAGGTGAAAATTAAAAATAGACTTTACTGATTTGGAGTGTTATAGTAATTCTAAATTTAAAGATGACAGTAAAAATCTTTGACAAGCTCTGTAAAGCCTTTAACCTAAATTTTTCGGAACAGGCAAACAACCAGATAACTTGAATCACTCTAAAAGACAGTCTTGATTCAGACCAATCACTAAATAGTCCCTGTTAGTTAAGGACTTATGATATTCAAGTGAATGAAGGTAAACAACAATAGAATCCAAAGACTTCATCAAAGAGTCTATGCAACAGATAGAACATAAAAAATGCAGGATTTATATTTGGAAGAATAAACATGCACTTTATATAGCTTAGAAAATCCCACTCATCCTCACATTTAAATATACTCTACAATAGGTTCCATACAAAACAGATTCTTATTCAAACTTACACCTTATACTCTTTGATTACCAAGATCTGAATATCGTTACGATTTTGTTTAGATTTAAGAGCATTTAAATAAAATAACCATGGTTTTAAGCTCAAGCGTGGTTTTCTCTTGTTTTGGTGATTGTTACCATAGTGGAAGCCGCTATCATAATCAACAGAACTTGCGAAAAAGATTTCACTTGTCTCTTTCAGGTGGGTATTAAAATAGAACAGACTGATGGCAATGTTGAATAAAACAAAATGAATTTACATTGAAAAGAGAATTTTCATCGAAAGAGAAACAAACGGTGCAAATTCTATTACAATAATTTTTTTAATCAAAGATCAAAAGTAATTTTTAAAAACTTTTCACGGAACGTAATTTGAATCAATGTTAACTGTATTCATAGCAGTGCTCTATATCAACAAAACACTCGCTATTAAGTTCGAACTAGAATAAGAATAATTAAGTGTTATGTTATCCCAGTCCTTACTTATGGTTGTGAAAGCTGGACAGTTACACCAATCCTCAAGAAGACGCTAGAAATCACAGAGATATCGATGCTATGTCAAATATTGAAGATCTCATGCCGCCAATTAAGATATACTGAGAAAAATGGGACACCAAAAACACTGTTGTTCACCATTAAAAAAGCAGATTTCATTTCAGGGGCAAATGGTTGATAAAGAAGGACTCGAAGAGCTGGCAATAACCGTCAAGTCTCATAGAAAGCGAGGGAAAGGCAGACCCAGGACATTAAATCTAGAAAGTGTTCCAACACAGGCGAGGGAGAGAGAATTTCAGTTGGTGAGGGCAGCAAAGGACAGGAGACAGTTGGGTTGCATAATCGTCAGCATATTACTAGGACACGGGAGTTGATGACATTTCACTTTTTGTTTTAGTATTGTTTTACTCACTGATCCCATAAAACCTGAATGTGCATAGTGCATCTTGAAGTCATCCAAAGTTCTTCAGGAGGAAAAAGAGGAGAAAGTAAGGAAGAGAGAAAGTTGAGATTTTTTTCTTCAAAACTTGTAATGTTCAATCACCTTAACAGCTCTAGAAGTATTCCATTTTTAGATTCTCCATTGAAAAATTACCTTTGAACCAGTGTACACCTTTCTCATAACCATAACTTTGATAAGCAAATTTAGGCTTAATTTAGTCCCCATATTAAGTGTATACCAAGCATACTGTTGAGCCTGATTTTTTGGTAGCTTAAATAACTGAAGTAGAAATACTGGTGATAGGAAGGTTGCAAAAGTAGTGAGAAAATCACAGTTTTATATAAAAGATGTTTTTGGTCTTTACAAAAAGAGACCCAATTGTAATCCTGTTTTTTTACTGATTCCATACTACAAATTATAGATTTTTTTTCACATTTCAGTATTAAAAATAGCTATTATTATGAAATGATTTTGTAGATGTAGTGTTGATACTTTTATGAATGCTTTGGACACTAAATCTGTTAAGCAGAGCCTGAGTCTAAAATTGTTAGTCCCTTTAGTATATTTGATTCTGGCACTAAATTTTGAGTTGTTTTAGAAAATTGCAGCAGTCTTTAAAATGAAACTTGTTTTCGAAAATGATATGATCCAATCTGATATCCAATCGACTTCTACATCCTACATTCCTTACGATGCCAGCTTCAGAAACAAATTTTAATATCCATTGTCGCCGAGGGCTTTAGATAAGTCGATAATTCTTGTACTTACAAGTTTCTCTGTCTCTCTTTTCCTCATATCCTACCAAGCAAAAGTGTAGTTGCAAGTTCAGCTGGATTTTGGGTAGAATATCCGAATTGTCTCACAATAAGTAATTTGATCTTTTCAAAGAATGCTGTGAGCTGACGGTAAACAACCTTTTCATTGCTTTTAAGACTGCTGGTAGTAAAGAAATTGATCTAAAACTATCAGCTACCTCCATCCAATTGTCTTTTGTATTGATATTGTCTTGCCTGTCTTCCATTTGTTTGGGTAGATGCCTTGTCTCAGTATAAAATTTACCATGTGGCCTGACGATAGGAAATTAAACTCAGGCTTGAAGGTACGTTTCTCAGGATAATAACCCTTTGATAAAAAATGCCAAAAGCAAAACAAACCCGTACCATATACTATAGTCCATATACTATAGACCATATACTATAGTCCAAATACTATAGTCCATATACTAAAGTCCATATATCATAGTCCATATACCATAGTCCATATACAATAGACCATATACTATAGTCCATACACTAAAGTCCATAGACTATAGTACATATACTATAGACCATATACTATAGTCCATATATTAAAGTCCATACACCATAGTCCATATACTATAGGTCATAAACTATAGTCCATATACTATAGGTCATAAACTATAGTCCATATACTATAGGTCATAAACTATAGTCCATATACTATAGGTCATAAACTATAGTCCATATACTATAGGTCATAAACTATAGTCCATATACTATAGGTCATAAACTATAGTCCATATACTAAAGTCCATATACTAAAGCTAAAACGAAATGTAACACAGTGAATTCAAATCTTCAATCTTTTTGAATAAACTATGATAATTGAGAAACCTCCCTTGAGGGACCTTTGTTGACAAGTTAAATTTTTATGACTAATTCGCGGCTTTTGTACTCATCCTTTGTATTCAATGTTGGTTTTATTTCCCGAATGAGCAATGCCTCTAATGTCATTAACTTGTATTCCGACTTAGTCGACTTTGCTATTATTTCTGCATGATTGATTGAAATAATAGCAAAGTCNGAGCAATGCCTCTAATGTCATTAACTTGTATTCCGACTTAGTCGACTTTGCTATTATTTCTGCATGATTGATTGAAATAATAGCAAAGTCGACTAAGTCGGAATACAAGTTAATGACATTAGAGGCATTGCTCATTCGGGAAATAAAACCAACATTGAATACAAAGGATGAGTACAAAAGCCGCGAATTAGTCAAAAAAATTTAACTTGTCAACAAAGGTCCCTCAAGAGAGGTTTCTCAATTATCATAGTTTATTCAAAAAGATTGAAGATTTGAATTCACTGTGTTACATTTCGTTTTAGCTGTGTATACTGCGAGAGATGTTGACATGAGGTAGGAAATATTGTATTCAGCAGTTTTACTGTTTTTGTATTTTTACCTTGTAGCCTGAAGATGAAGTATTAACTTCAAAATATATTGCAAAATTAATGGAGTGACATTGTTGGCTTGATGATATATCAATTATAAAAAATTGCACAATGTTTTTACCAAACATATACTAAAGTCCATATACTATAGACCATACACTATAGGCTATATACTATAGACCATATAATATAGTCCATACACTAAAGTCCATAGACTATAGTACATATACTATAGACCATATACCATAGTCCATATACTATAGATTATATACTATAGTCCATATACTAAAGTCCATATACTAAAGTCCATATACTAAAGTCCATATACTAAAGACCATATTCTTTAGACCATATACTATAGTCCATATACTATAGACCATATACTATAGACCATATACTATAGTCCACATGCTAAAGTCCATATACTGTAGTCCACATGCTAAACTCCATATACTGTAGTACATATCCTATAGACCATATACTATAGACCATATACTATATATTATATAGGTTTATGAATTCGTGAAATTGCTCCCCTTCCTATTTTCTGCAACCTATTTACAGCAACCCTTTTTTTTTAAAGTTTTTCCTCTTGGTAAAGCTTTTGAATTGTTGTTAGTTTTTGTTTTCACCCCTCCCCTCATTACTTTCCTACTTCCATTTTATTGAGCCGTGACGCATCAACGGAAATAAGAAAGAAACTATTAAAAGTACAGATTTTTGTGCCAGCATACTGACAATAATAAGACTAGTGCATCGCTCAAAGATTTTACCAAATTTAGCAGAAAACAGGAACATATCCATAACAACACAAAATATATTTACCTTTTTAGAACGATCTTTAGCATATCATTTCTCTCAATAGTTACCAATTACTTTATCTATTGGTTTATTTAGTCCAATTATGTCTCTGATCATTAAACTCAATAGACAGCTATAGGGAAAAGGTGGCATTGTAAGGTAGTGTCCCAGGCACATGTCACAATAAAAAACAGCTTTTAACACATTTTGTTGACGAAAGTGACGATTTTACAAGGGCCAAGAACTAGCTGATTTCTTGAAGGTTAAAATTTCTTGCCATGATACTCATATCTCTCTTTTAAATATTATTTTGTCTGTTTTAAAAAAGTAATCTCCAACCAAATTAATTTTGACTAGATCTGGTAGGAATATTTAACTTTGAGCTGGTATCTTCCTAAAAGAATATACGGATTAAAACCCTATGTTTGAAATTTAGTATTTTAAACAAATTTTACTCTTTTAATTCAAAGTCCACTTAAACCCTTCCTTTTTTTGGCTAAATATTATGCATTCATCAAAATTTGTAATTAGGCTTCAGTTAGGTTTCAATATATATTTTAATGACATTCTAAAACTTCACAATGTATTTCATTTAACTCAACAAATTGAATTCAAATTTTCTAAGAAGTAGACACAATATAATTTTTAAATAGAAGTTTAATAGATTGAAGCGTCAGTGACATCAGAAACTTCAGATAGAAATAATAATCTCCCTTGGCCTTTGTCTTCTTCTTTAAACAGATAGTTCATTGAGCTGTGGCTCTCCATGCATTTCTGTCCTGTGCCAAGCAGTGTAGATGAGTAAAACTTCGTCCACCACCATATTCGCGTACATTGTTGCTGAACCTTGTCTCAGGTCTTCTTCTACCCCTATTACCATAAACGGACCCAATAAGCAAATCTTTACAGATGTCGTCTTTCCTAAGTACATGTCCGACGAAGGCCATTTTTCTTTTAGCAATGGTTACCAAAAGCCTTTCAACATTTCTGATTTTACTCANTGCCAAGCAGTGTAGATGAGTAAAACTTCGTCCACCACCATATTCGCGTACATTGTTGCTGAACCTTGTCTCAGGTCTTCTTCTACCCCTATTACCATAAACGGACCCAATAAGCAAATCTTTACAGATGTCGTCTTTCCTAAGTACATGTCCGACGAAGGCCATTTTTCTTTTAGCAATGGTTACCAAAAGCCTTTCAACATTTCTGATTTTACTCAGGACATATTTGTTGGTCTTTTTGTCGGTCCAGATAATTCTCAGTAAGCGTCGAAAGCACCACAATTATATTAACTGTTATATGCTCTTTCTCATCTACCACTCGATTTATAACGATTTTCATTACTTTTATTTTACTAGGATTGAGATTTAGTCCTGCTTGTTCACTTGCTACATGGACGCTGTCGACTAAAGTTTGTAATTCACTCATACTAGCACCAATTAACACGACGTCATTCGCATATCTTAGATTTGTTACGGGCTTGACACCAATCTTTACTTCACCAATAAAACCATCAAGAGCAATTTTCATTATTTTTTCAGCGTATAGATTAAAGAGGTTAGGAGACAGAGTACATCCTTGACGCACACCTTGTTCGATTTTAAGGAAATCAGTCAACCATTGTGTAGTTTTCACAGTAGCTTTTTGGTTGATATACAGATTCTTGATTAGCTCCACCAAATGAGTGGAGACGCCCATTTTAATCATTCCATCCCAGAGTAGCTCATGAGAGACCATATCAAAGGCCTTTTTACAATCAATAAAGCAAAAATAAATATTTTTATCAAATTCTCTGCTCTTTTCGATTAACATCTTAAGGGTTAGGATCTGATCTCTTGTTCGTCTGCCCGGTCTGAAACCAGCCTGTTCATCACTAATTTCTTCGTTAAGCTTGTTGTGTATTCTAGCCGCAATAATTTTTCAGAAGGATTTACTGCAATGAATAATGAGTGTAATTGTTCTGTTGTTGTGGCATTGTAGGGTATCACCTTTTTTCAAAATTGGCATAAAAATCGATCTCCCCAAATCACCAGGTGTTTGTCTCTTTATCCAAATCAACTTACACAGTTTGAGGAAGTATTTTACGTTGTTTTCATTTCCACCTTTAACTAATTCTATTGGTATTCCATCAAAACCTGAACTTTTATTAGTTTTAAGCTCTTTAATTGCCTTATCAATCTCTGAATACATTGGTGGTGGTTCTTCAGTATCATTTACGATTGAAGTGAAGTGAGGTATGAAAATATTGATGTTCTTCTTGTAGAGGTCAGTACCATACTGCATCCATCTTCTTTTCACGTCTTTGCTTTCACAAAGTATTACGCCATTTTAATCATTTATTGAGCCGATTGAAGGTTTGAGCTTTTTTGTTAGACTTTTAACACCTTGATAGAGATCTTTGTTCGAATTCGTAACGGAGCTATCTTCGATGCGTTGACACATTTCGTTTATTGTTTCATTTTTTTCCTTTCTCATCATATACTTAATTAACGACTTTTGCATTTGGTATTTCACTAGATCGACGTCATCTTTGAAACCCTTGGCTTTAGGTTGCCTTCGTTTATCCACTTCATAAAGGGTTTCATTTGAAGTCCACGGGTTGTTCTTTTTTCTTACGACAGAGATTTTTTCTTTTGCAATGTTAAGCAGAATCTCTTTACCTTGTTCCCACAGTTCATTAGGGGTTTTCTCTTCATTGCATTGTAAAAGGGATTCAAAATGATACACCATCTAATCATCACCTATTGCTAAGTAGTTAAGTCTTAATGGTGTTAGAGGTCTCACTATTTTCTTGAGTTTAAACTTTACGTCAACTACCAGCAGCTGTTGGTCGCTGTTACAGTCCGCTCCTGGGCTTGTTTTTGCGTTGTACAGACTGCCTTTCCATTTCTTGCTAATCATTAAATAATCAATTCGGTTACGCATTTTCCTGTCAGATGAGAACCACGTGTAGAGACATCTAGGGTGGTGTTGAAAAAATGTGTTTGCTATAATAAAGTTGTTGGTTTTACAAAACTCTAAAAGCTCCGCACCTCTCTCATTTTGTTCACCCAAACCAAACACGCTGCAACATTCAGTGTTATTGGGTTGTTTGCCTGCTTTCCCATTAAAGTCACTCATTAAAATTTTAACATCTCTACTTTGTGTACTATCAATGGTTTCTTGTGATATGGTGTAAAACTCTTCTATTTCTTTGTTGCTTGCAGCACTTGTCGGAGCATAACATTGTAACAGACTGATATTATGTGGCTTACATTGAATTCTGGCTTTACAAAGTCTGTCAGATACGGGATTATAAACAAATAATGATTTAGTTGTTTCCCTAGATAAAATAGTTGCAACTTAATGACTGTATCCCTCTCCCTCCTTTTTTCCTGAGAATATGACAGTTTTATCCTTGTGAGGTTTAAAGCTACCACTATTTTATCAATTTGTTTCAGATATTCCAAGAATTTCCACCTGATTTCTATTCATTTCATTACAGATCGTGTTTACTTTACTGACTTCCTTCATTTTCTGTTCGTTCCATGTTCCAATTCTGAAACTTGATCTCAGCTGTTTTCCAGTAGTATACTTAAGATTGCCAGCCAGGTCATCCACTGAGCAACGCTGCCTTTGGTAATCCACGCGACGACCGATGTGGTATGAAATTTTTCTTGATTCTTTCATTTCATGGAGAGTAGTCCGGAGGAAAGTGAAAACAAAGTATAGCCTCCTATGTTCTTTCTTTGTTCGCATTGTCTACTAGTAGAACTATACTCACGCCAGGCATAGAGTCATAAAAACCATTTGATTGTTTGCATCATTCCAGCCTTTTATGACATCTGCTGTCCTGCCGCCAATAGTTTCACCGTACCCTGGCAAGGGGAGCTAATAGGGTGCTATCCTTGCTCAAGGGAACCCCAGGCTGTAATTTTATGTCATACACAGGACAATTGGTCTTTATATATACATTTTATTTGTAGCAACGATTAAAAGTCTTTACATTCAGCATTTTTAAAATAGCGTGTGCTTTGTTCTAGGTTATAATATATGAAAAATGAATACCTACTTCAAAGTTAATGATATTATTTGTTTTCTGGTGTAGTTTGCTTTTGATCATATTGGGTACCATGCTCCTGTTCTAGTTATTAGCTATTACTTATTAGTATATTTATTACTACTAATTTCATTACGCCTGTATTATATTAAACAAAATATTTAAAGAAAGGCCTGTAACTTCATACCATGTTATTCCTAAGTGATTATTTGACAGAATTTTCACTTAACGTAAAAATATCAAATCAGCGAAAAATAACGCCAATAGTCCTTTATCAATAAAACACAACAAACAATTATGGGAACCAATCATATGAATTGTTTACAAAATACTTGATTCTGATTGGCTAGAAATTTATCGTACGATTTTTTTTATGAAATGAATTGCTACGAATATGCAATGTGTCATTGATAAGGGTGATTACAAAAACTAGGACGATTACAAAATAATCACCCTCACATACGTTTTCCAACTCAAGCCACATGCAGTCACACAAGTAATTAAGAAAGTTATTTTTGTTTATATTCTTGGGCAAGTTCTTATTTCCAAGATAAAAGCTTTGCAAAGAACTTTTGCAACAATAAATGTCCTTTAAATTTTATGGAATAATTTCTTCATGTTTTACTCTATGCTTATTTTCCATTAGAAGATACTAGGTTTTGATCCAGGGGTATCAAAATATTTATGACAAAGAGAAAAAAATAGTTTCAAGTGGTATAGGGTACTAGAGGAACCACTACTTGGACGTTTTTAGATCTTTTGGCTTAAAATTTTCTTTCTAATTTTTATGTCGTCATGATATACAACGATAGATTTGCATCTTAGTTCTGCTCTAAACACAATTTTTTAATGGGTTTAAAACAATACAAGGCAAAATAACAGATGAACTTATCCACTTTTGAAGCTGCATGCAGATGAACTTTATTATGATTTTTCTAATGTCTAGTTAGACCACTTGCTGATTTGTAGACTACACCACAGGTAGCCCAACGATGCATCGGTGGACGATAAAATTGTTGATCATGCCTTCGATTGTGTGACTTGAGATGGTTCACTAGTCCAGCTTATAAAAAAAGAAATCTACCACACATAGTAGAATTCATTTTCTCCTGAATATCATCAGGCACTGTACATTCATCTTGCTTTCTTGGAGCACCCTTTAATACAGCATAATCTACACGTCTCTCTTCAGAGTTTTTACATCCTTCCCTGGTTTTGCTTCTCCATTGCAAACTGTCTGCAGTTATCACTTACCAGTTATTCACATCGATCCCCAGTAGTTTTAAATTGCTCTTCAGAACATCCCTAAACCTTTTTCTTGGACTTTGCTGTTGTCATTTTCCTTTGGAAAACTCAACATAAAACTATTGTTTAAGGAGATTTCCATCTTTCATCCTGACAAGATTCAGTCCAGTGCATCTGATTCTGGATGATCTACATGTTAATTCTGGTAATATTGGATTGTTTAAGGACTACAGTATCAAGTGTAAAAATATTCCAACTGATGTTAAGGATTCACATGATGTAACTTTGATGAAACCTTTCCAAAAGGTTGAGATATCGCCTATACGTAGTCCACGTTTCTGAGCCATACAATGAAGACGTATGCACACATGCTTTAGAAACACTAATCTTTGTCTTGGACGTAATTCCTCTATTTGACCATACTTGTTCTCCAGCTTACCAAAAGCAGAACTGGCTTTTGCTATTCTGTGATTTAATTTAGTATCACGAGTTCAATTCCTGCTCAGGGTACTACCAAGATAAATATATATATCAGTAACCTTTAACCTCTTCCTATCAACTAACACCTGTGGTTTAGCATATGGCATTCCAATTGGAGGTGAAAACATTACGTAAGTCTTCGTGGGGTTGATGGTGAAAACAAAAGCTTCAGACGCACTTCAGAGTTTGTTCATAATCAGCTCCATTTCCTCCTCTGAATGTGCAATAAGATCTGCATAATCTGCATCCAAAAGCACACGAACATGATTCTGAAAGTTTTTAAGTGCAAATTGAAGTGCCGAAGATTGAAAACCTTTCCTGATGTCCGAAAACGTATGGTTATTCCTACATCACAATCTTCAAAAGCATGGAGAAGCATCAGAGCAAAGTAGATTGAGGAAAGGGCAGGAGCCAGTATGTCACTTGTTTTACATTTATAAACTCATATTGGTTCTTACAGTGATCCAATGAACATACATACATGCGTACATACAGAAAGACAGAAAGACAGAAAGACAGAAAGGCAAAAAGACAGAAAGACAGAAAGACAGAACGACAGAACGACAGAACGACAGAACGACAGAACGACAGAACGACAGAACGACAGAACGACAGAACGACAGAACGACAGAACGACAGAACGACAGAACGACAGAACGACAGAAAGACAGAAAGACAGAAAGACAGAAAGACAGAAAGACAGAAAGACAGAAAGACAGAAAGACAGAAAGACAGAAAGACAGAAAGACAGAAAGACAGAAAGACAGAAAGACAGAAAGACAGAAAGAGAACTGGAGAAAGAAGAGAATTGAAGATCAGCAGATCAAAGACTGAATATTTGTGCGTGAAGAGAAAAGTAAATCAACCGGAAAACAAGATCGATGGCGTAGACGTGCCCGAAGGTGAGGACTTCAAATATCTGGGCTCAACTATCCAGAGGGACGGAAGATGTGAGAAGGAGGCCAAGAAGCAGATTCAAGCTGGGTGGAACAACTGGAGGAAGGCAAGGCGTATGTTATGCAACAAGCACATACCAAAGAAACTTGAAGGCAATACCAGACCGTAGTAAGAGACCTGCAATATTATACGAGATTGAAACAGTGCCGCTAACCAAAAGCCAAGAAAGTCAGTTCGACGTAGCAAACAAGAAAATGTTGCTCTGGATAGTGTTAAAAATGAAGAAATAAGGAGAGGGATTGGTGTCGGGGAAGCTTCCAAGACGTTGGAAGAGGTACGTTTGAGGTATGGCCGTGTAGAAAAGAGGGATGAAGAGTATGTAGGAAAGAAATGTATGAGAATGAACCTGCCAGGACGGAAAAAAAGGGGAAGACGGAAGCGCAGGTGAACCGACAACATGAAGGACAATATGAGAGCAAAAGGCCTGACAAGTGATATGGTACAGGATCGAGCAAGATGGAGAAGGTGCATTCGCTGCGACGAACTCTGATGAAACAAGTCGAACCAGAAAGAAGAAAGAAGATTGTTTGCAGAGAAAAACTATCACATATATATACATAAGAAACTGCGTGTTTGTATACATACATATATAATATATATATATATATATATATTATATATATATATGTATGCATGTATTTATATATGTTTGTATGTATGTTAAACCTCCAATTCTGGGCCTGATTGGTCCAGTGGTTTGTCAGTGCTCAGGTCATATACGTACAAACATACATACATACATACATACATACATACATACAAACAATTTTTATTTTATACTTGTGTGTATATATTTGATTTACGTGATCATAAAATAATATAATACAATATGATAAAATATATATATTTAAATATAAAAGAGATATGATAAGTTGGAAAGAATAAAAAAACTACACTGTCCATCTGGACAAGCCTGTTTCGTGATTTTACTCACTCGTCAGGAAATGTATATTTCATTTTTTATTCTTTCCAACTTATTATATCTCTTTTATTACGCTCTGCATTTATGTATCGAGCACTCTAATACGGTTAACCGAATCGAAAGTACCATAAATTTAAATATATACATATATAAAAATATATTAATCTATTAATCTATATATAAATATATTTATTCATATACACGGATATGTATATACATGTTTGTGACTACGAATGGAGTAACAATAGGGTGATGATAGAGAAAAAAAGGATACAATATCAATCAAGATGAATTTTTCAAGTTTAACGTTTTTTTACGTGATATTTCATTTGATTTTCATTTTTTAGAATTTCTTCAAATAGTTGAAAATATAAATACAAATTTTGTCAACAACTCACTATGCTTATTAAAAATAGTTTTGACTCGAATGACCTTTATAGACAACAGCAAAGCGTTTATACGTTATGACCCAGTAAAANATATATAAATATATTAATCTATTAATCTATATATAAATATATTTATTCATATACACGGATATGTATATACATGTTTGTGACTACGAATGGAGTAACAATAGGGTGATGATAGAGAAAAAAAGGATACAATATCAATCAAGATGAATTTTTCAAGTTTAACGTTTTTTTACGTGATATTTCATTTGATTTTCATTTTTTAGAATTTCTTCAAATAGTTGAAAATATAAATACAAATTTTGTCAACAACTCACTATGCTTATTAAAAATAGTTTTGACTCGAATGACCTTTATAGACAACAGCAAAGCGTTTATACGTTATGACCCAGTAAAAGGATTTTCAGTTAGTACACAACTGTGTGTAAGATAAAGAAATATTTGAATAGGATATTTTCACTGTTTCAGTAACTGCTTTCTTAATTGTAGCCGCGTAAAAAATAGTTTCCTGACGTCGTACTTTCAATAAATCAATTCATAAATGAGAGCATGTGCAAAAAACCCCAACATACTATGACGCAAGAGAATGTTTACAGATGTGAAAATAGAGAAATTCTCTTTGTTCAGCTGCCTGATATAGACAAAAATTGCTCTCGTTTCATAATGTATTTAATATAATAAAGTAGGAGCAAATGTGGTTAAAATTGATTAGCTACAAAAACAATATTTGATTTGGCTCAATCTACTAAGACCCTAAAGACTTAAAACACACGAAAACTAAGACTTAAAAAAATACAAGGCAGAGAATTTTTAATGTAATCAATAGAAAAACATTTATGAAGGATTTTGATTTAAAGCTTTTTTTGTACTCACTGTATATATATACTTGAATAGTATGACTATATTTTCCTCCACACCAAGATTTTTGTTTTAGTACTCTCAAGAGTAACTTGGAAAACAAAATCTCTCATTGATAGTATCTAAGCAAAGAGCATAAATTACCAAGATATATTTGAAGACCTGACTAACAATATTGGATCACGACCCAAAAGTTACTACATTTAACAATTAAAAGTTGAAAAAATGCAATACAAGGCTGAAAATAGTAAGGTTTTATCTTCTAATCCGGGAGAAGTTTTACAGAAAGAGTGAAGTACCGTATCACATTGTTTGCGAAACAGACAACAAGCTAGCCCCTTTTTAACTCCTTCTAATCGCTGGCAAAACGCAAGGTCAATCTGATTCAAAACCATGAATTTAAACAATTCGAAAGTCAACCTAATTACAGGATCAAAAAATTATCACATAAAAGAAAGCACTAACACTAAAGGAAATAGTCAAGTTTAATAAAATTCCTCTGTAAAGCAAAAGCCAGACTAGTGTATAAATGACCTTGTTGCAATACCAGATTGACGTCTGGCGGGTTATCTGTCTCAAAGAGAGAAGAGCCTCTTTTGCCTTCATTGACAATCCTCCTAGGTACAGTGTCGCTATAAAAACACAAATAGTAGTGTCATCTCAACATCATTCTGTTATAAGAGGGCAAAGTATGGTAGACAGCACCTGCTGTCGCTACGTTTTATACCACCTCAATCATCATGGGACTCTATTATTCGGCTGGATAAAACTCTGGTTTTAGTCTTCAGACTTCGATACCTAAATGCAGTTATCTTAAGAATTACTGAAGCCAAAAGCCAAACCATGGCAAAAAGGGCATCAAAAGTCAATATTTGAAATACATAGGTCATACTTGCTGCTGCTCTAACGGTATGATAACAAAGAAGAGACTGTTTGCGATGCCAAAACATGTTAACCATGGGATCCGTGGATCAACATCACAAAGATATCAAATGTCTCCATTGAAAAAGGTAAAAGAAGCACATAATTGAAAACTGGTTTTGCTGCATTGATTGGGTAAAAGTTCAACAGCGTATTTTCATGGTGACAAGATTGCCGATTGTAGGATTCAAACAGGACAGGAGGACCTTCAGGCTATCAGAGAATGAAGAAGAAAGTGTTTGGTTTGTTTAAATGTGGTAAAAACAAAACTGACGTCGTTCAATAGAATGCTGAGTTTTTATTGCTTTTCAAAATTTATGGAAAATTATTCTGATATTAACTCTAATGAGACTGTTTTCTCTCTTAAGGATTGCGTGCCAACGAGACTACTTGATTTTTCATTTTCTCTAGATCTTTCTTAAAGCTCTTATATTCAATCAATTGGTATATCTGATTCAAAAAAAAAGTTGGTTCTTTGTGTCAAGCTAAAAAGTGATCCATTTCAAGGACGGATTTGTGACTTGATAGATCTTAATCCTGCCTCTATTCTATAACCTTTATTTCATCAATCAAAGGCGGCTTGTCTTAGTCTTTTTATAGATACTTTGGTGGAAAGTGTCCTAATGAACTTTGCTTGCTCTTACCAGCTCCCTTTGTCGCTTTATTATTATGTTGTTGATGCTCTTTCTTGCAATGAATCTTTCTACGAGTGTAGCTTTTGTACTTCTGAGAGCTAGGTTGTGTAACATTTTGGCTCCTGGGCGCTTTCCTGCACTCTGTGTTTTCCTTTTCTTTCCACAGTTTCATATAATAAGTAGCTCTATGCCTTGTTTGTGTCTACATCATTCAAAAAATAAAGAAAAGTAAACTTTTCTCTTTCAGGACAGTTTACTACAGAATGACCAGAGTGAGAGAAATGTATTTGAAGAAAAACAAAAAAAGCATACCTTTCTTAACAAAATTGACGTTATAAAAGTATTGCAAGGGGGTAACACCTTTCCTAGGTGATCTTCCATGCTCTCTTTGACTGATTTCCACGCTCCCAGCACAATGGATTCCTGTTGTAGAACTGCAGTGCTATTTCAGTCTTTCACCTAGTTTCTCAGCAATAAAAATTTCCCATGCATGGTGAAAAGCTTCATTCATATCCATATGGTACTGTTAATATTTTTTATAGTTAAGAACCATTCAAGGCAAAAGACACTAACTGTATGCAGCTAAAAAGGCAAGACACACAACACAGTTTAACCACGAGATGACCGAAAAGCATTCGAGTCTTGTAACAGCAAAGAGAGTTCATCAAAACACTTACAAAGATGTTTATCTTCTCAGATGAAAAATATTAAAAAGTCCACTTTCTGGGGGTCTGTGGGAATCAGAGAGTATCCTGGAGAAAAGCTTTTTCTTCTTTACTAGAGTCTAACTTATTTTTGAGAGAATCTTTTACCTCATAAATTCTGGTTATAAATGGTTAATTTTTCCCATTGTAATTCTTGTACTGTGAATATATTTCTACAGTACAAATTTGTCTTAAAGAAATAAAAATGGAAAATAACCATATCAGAAACAAAAACTCAGTATTAAATTTCGCAATATTGTTATTACAGACGCCTGTTACAAAATGATGAATAGGAATGTAGATAGGGGTTTTCATTGCAAACGCAGGGTACCAAAGCTCAGATGTCTGCGTTGGACTGGCTTTCAGAGTCTAGGCAAATGATCTTGAACAGTTAACCATTTCTGATAAAGCACTCTTATTGAAGTTTCATACACCTATAAACGATTGTCTTGTGTTGACAGCACGATCACTACGTTTTCCTTCCAAAATTAGTACATTCCCAGTAATCAATAGTCAAGTAAAAGTATTATTCCAAGAATCCACAAATTGATTTTACATCCTGTTTTAACTACGAAAAACTGTTTTGTTCCTTGAATGTGTTTTATTTACATCCAAAAGGAAACCCTTTAGTGTCATACCTACTCCTTCCCCTGCTGCAGGTTAAAATAATTTTAATGCAGCTGTTGGTAGCTGGCATAAAAAAAATTGAAATATTTTCATACAATAATATATCATTTATTTGTTCTTAGAGAATTTCTTGAAAAACGTAAAAAACGACTTAATGTAAGGTATCATGAAAAAGAGGAATTTAAGAGGAAACAAAGATATTACTTTAGATCCAAAAATGTTCAGGGCATAAGAAATAGAAAACAATTAGAATGGAAAAAGAGTTACAACTGATCTGAGGAAACAAACTACAGTTTGCTTCATTACATAATTTCCAAATGTTGAAATAATCCTTGGGGTCATCTCTTCTAAACAGAATTGAATTACTCTCTGCAGATAAAGTACTAAAGCCTATCTTTCTCTTTAGCTTATCATATGTACATAACAGGAAGGCCAATGACATCTATTTGTAACTTTAAAATTAATAAAATTGAGATTAAAACAATCACATTAGATATCTCTTGATCCTTGTTACAAGTGCTGGTATTTCGAACAAACTGATCTTTATGGCGTTGACCTTTTGACGATTGTATCAGACAAAAAATGTCGTGTTCTGCCACATCTTGTAACAAAGATTAAAAAGTAGTGAATTACTCTTAGTTCTATTTTTTAGTGCAATCTTGTGTAATCATTGCTATTTTATAGACGTTATTTTTATATCTCAGCCTGGAGCTAAAATATAGAGTAGATTATAACGATAAAAGGTGAGGGTCGTAAGATGAAAATGACAATTTTGTGAAGCTTCTGTTAATAAACTTCCTAACGTTTAAGGCAATTCTGTCTATTTTCCCCCAAGAGTCTCCCTGTGCTGTCTATTAAATTATTTTTAATATTGTTTGTCTCATGTAATATTTTTCGTTTCTTTATAGCTTCATCGCACAAGAAGACCGGAAGCGAATGCTCTTGCATGATGAGTGAATTAAGACTATTACAGACGGTATAGAAGAGTTATATAAGATCATACTTAATATTCAGGACCTTGCTTAACTTAAGCTGCTTAACTTCTTATTTTTAATTGCAAGAATTATCTGCTGGATTGAACTTTGACAATAGAAATTCAAAGAATTTTTTTTGATTACGTCACAAGTAAGCTCTTCTCGACTTCCAGCCTTTTGTCTCTCTTTGACATCCTTCATACTTTAAATGCGCAATTCATCGAATTTATTTAAGTATTGACAAATTACCCCACATTTCCATATTTATAATATTTCAGTATTAAATTCTCATAAAAAAACAATGCAGAACTAAAGTAACATGGCTGTTTTATTTCGGTTAACATTTTTATGAAAAGGGAATGGGAAAATGTTACAAAGACGTTGACAGTCTTGTTGACTTTCATTCTCAGTATAATGTTAGCTGAAAACCACATCTTGATCATAAAGTAAGAGATTGTGGATTTTTATTCATGAGTTGCGAGTTAGCCAAAAAATGCTATTGTTTCAATTCACACAGGGAGCCAAGATTTTGGTCGTCCTGTGTTAAATTTTCATTCACGGCCTGAATATGACTGAAGAGAAAATCTCAAAAACCTTCCTGATAACACAGTTGTTAGAACTGGAAGGTTTAACTCTTAACTCATAAATTTATATATATATATATATATATATATATATATATATATATAAATGTTAACTGAAAACTTCATTCTGGAACTTGTTTTTTAACCACCATTTCATAAACCTTGTATTTTATATGCTCAATCGAATATATATTTTTGGTGTTATCTGTATTAATATTGCGAAAGTCTCAAAGTTAAGCCATTTCAATATACTACTTATTCACAAGGAATCTTGTCAATTTTTGATAGAAAGTAGAAATGATTTCTGACCGTCAATTTTCTTCCAGTTCCCTTACTGAAACAAAAGCTTCGGTACAATTTATTTAGCCTGTTTACAGAGAGGTTTAGTAAGATAAAAATTATTTGGGCAACATGCAGCAAGTATCGACATTACAGAAAAATATATGAAATTTAAAGAACCGACTTAAGGCCAACAAGCTACAATTCTTTTAAGCCTCTCTAGTACAGCCATTCGTAAGAATAAGTGATAACATTTGTGAATATTTCACAGGCGCTTATTCAAAGTAAGCACAAAGGCATTTGTTTCTACAAATTTCTAAAGAGAGANATATATATATATATATATATAAATGTTAACTGAAAACTTCATTCTGGAACTTGTTTTTTAATCACCATTTCATAAACCTTGTATTTTATATGCTCAATCGAATATATATTTTTGGTGTTATCTGTATTAATATTGCGAAAGTCTCAAAGTTAAGCCATTTCAATATACTACTTATTCACAAGGAATCTTGTCAATTTTTGATAGAAAGTAGAAATGATTTCTGACCGTCAATTTTCTTCCAGTTCCCTTACTGAAACAAAAGCTTCGGTACAATTTATTTAGCCTGTTTACAGAGAGGTTTAGTAAGATAAAGATTATTTGGGCAACATGCAGCAAGTATCGACATTACAGAAAAATATATGAAATTTAAAGAACCGACTTAAGGCCAACAAGCTACAATTCTTTTAAGCCTCTCTAGTACAGCCATTCGTAAGAATAAGTGATAACATTTGTGAATATTTCACAGGCGCTTATTCAAAGTAAGCACAAAGGCATTTGTTTCTACAAATTTCTAAAGAGAGAGCCAATTCTGAACAATTAAAACGTAAAAACAATTTTATTTGCACCTGGACCTGTTTTCAATAATTCATACTAACCGCTCATTAAGCTGTCATTTTGTGAGGATTAGAAAAGGTCATATCTGTTGAAAAAGCATATTTGGAGTTCCTGTTATAAAATTTTTAATCCTTAAATCTTCACAATCATCTTTTTTATCAATTTTGTCTCAACTGAATGTTCAAATGATCTGTATGCGTCTCTAGAATAAAAGGCAATTATGCTGTTTCTTTTCCCACCTTACCCATAATAATATAATAGGAAAGTAGACTATATCCAAATAGATTTTCTATTTTGAAGGGATATACACCTGTAGCATATTTTTCTCACTATCCAAAGCTAGTGTGAGGTAATAAAATATTAGGATTAGTGAAAAGAATAAATGAGAGAATTAAGTATGGAATTCAAATATCAGATTCACATTTGCATTTCGAGCTTTCTTAATTTTTAATTTGTATTAAAATTGCACATGTAAAAAGCTGTTTATTTCTGTTATTGGAATAAATGAAAGAAGAGAAAAAGATTTTGTACTTCAGTAAGTGCACCGCATGATTAGTGAATTAAAACCATCTTAAAATTTCTAAGGATGTTCTTACGACCTACCTCCTATCAATTAATCAAATATTAAATATTGGAGAAAATGTTTTGGAGCTACTATTAAGAAAACTTGTTCTTTATACCCTTTTAAATACAATTTTCACATTAATTGTAAATATCACTCTTTGTTGTCATTAGCAATGTTAACAAAATTATTGAAAAAGTAAGGCAATAGAGAATTAACCCAAAGTTTGCCAATTTTCCACTGTAACATATTTTAGTAGTAGGATAACTTATCTCTCAATGTAATCCTCATCTTAACTCTACTATAAAGTCTTGATAGCTGCAAAAATACTCTTTAAGGTTTAGTTGTGCTGTAGAGTATAAACTCTTGTCCTTCATCTTGATTAAGGAGTTCACAGAACTGTTAGGTCTCATCAAAACTCCTCGAGGTAGAAAAAATGGTACATTTCTTTAGGTAGGCTTTCCTCTGAATTTAGTCACATTTCAGTATAACTCAGGTTTGACTAGATTTCAAAGTCAAACACAAAAGCGTTAGTTTAAACAAATCGTAGCTATCTTTTGAAAACATCTCTTGATCTACAATATCAAGAATCTTTGAAGAACGATCATGCAAGATCATTGCTTGTTTACTTCTGGAAATGATAATTAAATTTTTTTTTACTTTTGGCTATCGGCTTATTAATAAATAAAAAAATAAAAACACAACATATTTAATTGACTTCATTGAAGAAACGAAAGAAAACCTATTAAATTTTCAAACTGAACCATTAATTTTTATCAGTTCCCACGCGATTATTTTCAATGAGAAGAATCAAATTAACTTCATCATGAACACAAACATTTGTTTTGGTCAATTGATCGAGATAAACATCTTCAAAGGTAATACGACATTAGGGTTCTCTAAAAATATTGAGCTTTGATTTAATTACTTAACGTAAATACAAAACTATCTTCACACTGTGGTTGTGCCTTTTCATAATCAAAAAGGATGTATGTTCTCGTCACAAATATATCTTTCATCCCTCAAAATGTAATAATTGCTTCAGTTTCAGTAAAGTATTTAAGTTTTAACTTAGCACTGATGGAATAAGAAACAATTTAGTGTCGACTCTTCCATTGCCAAAACATCAATTTTAGTGAAGAAGAGTAAATTGCAAAATCAAGTTACTTTATTTTCAAAGCCCTAAGTTTCCTTTAAAAGCTTAATGAAACGTATGACCAAATTTCAATAATTCACTGCTTTATACCAAGTTCTATTTTACAATTCAAATTCTACCATTTCTTATCACACTATCTTTGCAAACTATTTAAACACGTTTTAGAAGTATTTATATACCCTGAGCAGCTAAATGTAGATAAAAGGGCATAAATATCATCAGTTGTAATTGAAATGAATGGAACAGTAATTCATATACAAAAGAATATGGCTGGAGACTCATTTGAGAGAATCGAATCAGCAAGTGCTATCAAAAAGAAAACCCGACCCCGGAAGGTTCTTAAATATATAAGGAGAAAAGATAATTCCATTGTTAGAAGAAAGATCTTTAAGAAAATAAAGCCAGTGATAAAGCTCAGAAAAAAATCACTGGTGCTATGAACTATATTAATGACAGTTGTGAGATTGTACCTTCTTTTACGGAAATAAACATCTTTTTCTTCTTTAAACTGGAGTGCTTCGAGGTAAAGTGCTTTGTTTTTTCTTGTACCTGATTGTTTAAATTAGCAAGAAGCATAATTTCCAACCTATTCATTTTCGTTTCTTTTAACGTCTTCATACTCTTGCAGTTGTTGCCCCTTGTTGTAATAAATTTTCCAATGATTGTAGTTTAATTCCTCGGGCTGTGCAATTGTGGAACTCTTTGGGTTCTGAGAGCTTTTCTTTATCAAAGGGCTTAACCATGTACTCTTTCTTTTTCCATACAACCATGTACTTTTTCTTTTCTTTCTGTCATATCCTCACAGGTTAATACATCTAGTAACATTATACCTTGTATGGCTTTTAACCTTTCAAAAATACCGGACTTGGAAAAGTAAAAGAAATCTTTATAAGATTCTCTTATCCAGTAGGTATCATGCTAAGGATGTCTAGAGCCTACAAAGAACCATTGAACCTAACCATGATGAAGAAAAAGAACCTCTGAAACAAAGGTCGACCCCAGAACGTCAGTGAGTATTTAAGAAAAACTCTTTGACAACACAATATCACATTATTCCTTCTTTACAAGGTTCGCCTGAAGAAAGATACTGGCAAAATCAAAGGACCCAGTATCACTGGAAGAGAATAATAGTATAGTTTACAAACTACGTTGTAAGGACTGTCCTGTCTTCTACATTGGTGAATCAAAGTGTCCCTTGAGTTAAAGGGAAAGGGAGTACAAGAGTGCTGTTTAAAACGTGAGTCAATAAGTCATGAAATAGCACAACACTGCTCGACAAGAGATCACATCTTTGACTAGGAAAATAGAAGATTATATACAAAGAAACCGACAATACAACAGAGAAAAACAAAAAAATCCATTCCCTAGAGCACACCAATCATATCAACAGTATATCATACATTCCAGAAATATGGTTTCCAGCACCAAAGAAAGAAACACAA
>RDPX01000303.1:595293-611847 GCA_003991215.1 Morbakka virulenta
AGGAATAAAAAATATTTGGCCTAAAGACAATTGTTCAAACACTGTATTAAGCTAAATGATAGCTAATAGAAAAGCTCTACAAGCTTGAAGAAGTCACAGGAATGCTCCAGAGGGGACTTGGCTAGAAAATTATTCAGTGCCCCAAAAACGTTCCTTAAGCAGCTACAGTCTGCAGCCATTTATGGAAAAATGATAATACAAAAAAAAATCATTAAAATTTTTATCTTTAGAACTATGAATAACAATAGTATTTATTTACAAAAATTGCAGTGGTGAAAAAATTTTATTTAGATAAATGACTCCTAGTATAGAAATATTTCATGTAAAGTAACGGGGTTTTTTTAAACTTGAGCTCTTTCACTGATACTTGGCTGGAATCACAATAAAAATGTGAATTTAATCAAACTGTTAATTGTGATTTGATTGGTTATAAGGCAACATCTGTTGCTGTGACAACACTTAGTTTGTAAATCACGTTTATTCAAGTAGGCAGAATTTTGGAATCTTGATTTAGATATCGGTCTGAATAAGATTCCAAGAAAAGAAAGTATGAATCAACTGGCATTACGAAAACAAGGGTGGAATTAATGCTAGATAGCCTGTCTGATGTCTGATTTTAGTGATTGGTTGTCTGAAGCAGGTGATCTATAAGCAAATAATTATAGAAAGTGAAAATAAAGAGAGAAAAGGTTTTGCACTGCTGTTTTGACAAACGTGATCAGCACACAGTTGTTTTCTCTAAATTTATTGATCAATCATAATTACATACCACCTACGTACCAAGCACCACACCAAGCCCTTAATTTTGTGAACAATCTAACTTTAATTTCTAGCAGGTAGAGATCTTTCTACGAAGATTACTTTAGATGCAGGGCATGATAGCACTCCATAATTTTGCTGGTCGTTTGCCTTTCGATTTTTATAGGAACCACCCCTATCCAGGGTAATTGAGTGCGAATAGGATAGTTTCGGAGATATGTTTGACGGAATGTCTTTAAAACTAAATGCTTTTAACCAAGTAATCCTATGTTATCCTATGCTAAACCTAGGGGTAATCATTTCTCAAATGAATGTGTGTAACGTATTTGATTTCTCTTAATAATTTATCCCGAAAACAAATAACGGCAACAAAGTAGACCAATGTTTTTGTGAGTCCAACTATAAACTGCGTGAAACTTAACAAATACCATTGCATGAATTATGCAGTAAATAATGTATTGTAAACTACATTGATTTAAACAAAAATGAAATTTATATCTACCAGAACATTCAAAATTTGGAAAGTCAGTCTTCTTTTTTAATGACTAACAATAAAAGAAGTCTGTAATGACTATTCAAAAATTAAGAGTGGCCTTTTTTTAAGATTATTCATTTTTGATAAATTTAATGAAATATTTACTACTCAATACCATGTTTCTTTTGAATATTGCAAATGTGTTACATCTAGTATAAGATCTGATATAAGATCAGAGGATCAGCAATACATAAAGACATCTATCTTTAGTGTAGATTCAGATAATTTTTCATAGAAGCGTATGAACGTCTTACTTCGTCTACACCCTAGATTCTTTATGATTATATATCAAGTATATATACGTTAGTTTTTAAAACCTTTCCTTTATCGGCTAAGTCACTTAGTTCTTCAATTGTACAAAAGCTTCTTGTGAAAACTCAATGTTACCACAGCACAGTGCTTTGGTCGAAATTGGAATAAATTCGACCAGACTAACCTAAGTGAAAATAATCCTGATGCAAGAAAAGCACAGCATAGGGTTGGTTCTTTTGTGCTTGCTATATTTTTCCTCTCGCAGATAAAATGTCGCTTGCTTTGAGAAATACCATTTTGCCGTCTTGGTCTTGATGAGTACAAGCGAAAAATCTTTGGACCACAATGTACGTATAAAATATAAGGCACATTCTGCGCCTCTGTTTGTGGTAGAGGTTAACAGAAAATTAACAAAACTATGTTGAGGCATTTCAATTTCAAATCTATATTTAGCGAAATTTTATCATCACTATCAAAGGTCATGTTTGCTTTAGGAAAGGTAGCATTTTACCAGTACTGATGGTGGAATCATAGTCAGTTGACAGGTATTGCATTCAAATCGTCAAGGGAGTTCCTCGAAATGCAACTGGGGACCCAGCGATGAATGAATAATATTTGGTGAACATTTATTATGTTGAAAATACCATTGGATGCTCTTTATCATATAGTCTTTATAATATCCTCGACTGCCGATAAATTACTACCTTGTGGTCTTTTACAACTGCGCAGCTATAAAAACACAATATCTATGCATATGGACAGGAATATTTCATAGAAATTACATAAGTATAAGAAACTCCATGAAATTATATTCCACTAACAATACACGATTTACAGTGCATAATTATGTCTTCGTAAGCTGGCCTCAAAAAAACAAATAAGCCACTTCATTTCACCAACTTACATTACAAATATTCCATGTAGACAGATGTTTATTTATTCAATTTGGAAACTATCTAATTTTCTCCTTTTATTTTTGGAACATAAAAAGAAAATATTGTATGAGCCAAACATATATATATATATATGGCTTTTTATTCTTCTAGCTACTCTACTGAGTATGTTTTTCAGAAAGGCCTTGTTAAGAAAAATTAGAATTATTATGGTGTTTTTATGCTCAGTAAGCTTCTTTACATAAATTACCTAATAAGAATGATTAACCATTTTGATAGTGAAAAAATATTTTAGAAAATTGCTCCATCTTTATTTAATTTTTGATCATTACCTATCAGAAATCATCTTTTATTTTATTTTGAGTACTCTCCAACTGCATTTACTTTTAGTATGCTTATAGAATTTTAAAATATAACGTATTGATACTACTATTCTCTGCTTCATCTTCAATAATATATGTGCTTTGATGATATTTCTAATTGTTTTTTGACTGTGGTAGCATCTGTATAGCTATAAGAATGTATCTGCGTATGCCGATGCACATATACTCAGTGCTTGCAATAGTCTGTGCACACTTAAATGTTATATACCTTCATTTTATGCTTGAAAAGGAATAATACTAAACTGCCTGCTGAGTTTTTGAGGCAGTTACCTTATTTACGTATTAACTCACCCATTGGGATATTTACAGATCGTGAATTTTCTACAACTTTAGAAAAATCGTTAGCTTATACAAAAAAATTAACCTTGATGTATTGATGTAGGATCTCAGACATTCAATTCATCTAATTATTGTCTTGTCCTTCTTAGTAAATACATTAAGTTAATAACTTACAATATTTCTTTCAAACTTTTAAAGAGTAGAAGCTAAAAAATATACTATTATTCAAATAATTCAGAATAATGAAGGGGGCGGTATTTCTCCCTTTCCGTCCTCATAAATGAGACCAGTAACTAAACAGACAATTTATATAAAATGAGAGTTAAGGAATGTTTGTTTGCAAGAACTATGTCAAGAACCCAATTTGACAAGTCACTTTTAGTATTCTTTGGACAGTACAGTTCACTTAAATCCCAAACATATCTTTGTTAGAAACATCATTTTTCACAATACCAGGAAGCAGTAACACACATACAAACAGACAAACTCACGTGCAGAGACAGCCGAACACAAACACATGCAGGGCGTAAATTAATTTTTTCAAAATTTCAAGTCGATTTACTAGTCGATCTAGTAGATATAATTTCAGATATTGTAAATATATTTTTACAGCATGCAGACATAATTAATTGTGTGGAGTGGACAAATATAATTTGTGGTAAATTAATTAATATTGCTTTCAATTGTACAATTACTATAGTCATAGCAGCTTTATCATGTCATGATTGGTAAAGTTGTCCTCAGCTACGCTTCGAAAGATACTTCTCCCATCGTCTGTACTCCCATCTGTGCAATTACTGTAATTAATTTTAGTTAATAATAAAATTTGTTTCAGCAATAATGTAAAGTGATAAAATTTGGGTTCGACGTGTTGAAATTTGTTTGTGTAAAAATCGAATTTTGGAATTTACGGAAAAGCAGAAAGGAAAAAGGATTTCAAAAGTCTTATGAGATTTAATCAAACAAACTAAAGATGGAATTAAAGATGTAAGTTTGGAAACTTTGTCGTACGGTATCTTTATGTATGCAGAGTGGTTTTTAACAGTGCTAAAAATCAATAAATTCAGAATTGCAGAAAATGTGTTTTTTTGCAACTCAATCGTTTAGAATTTGTTTAAATTATTATTTCAAGAAATTGAGATTTACAGCCAAAGAAATAAAAGTGTTTTGTTATCAATATATGTAATCAATTGAATAACTTTTCTGCAGATGGCAGGGTTTTCAATGTTGTTGAAGTCGTCTTCGGTGATCATTACTCTGGTTAGGCTAGGCAGGTGTCTCCCTGGAAATTAGATAATGAGCAGAGCTACAATCAGAACAATTAGACTCATAGAATTAAAAAATTATTCCATTTCTCCTGCTTACAGAGCATATTTTGTGAATTTGAAATTTACCTTATTGTGAAAACTGACTTTTCCTTTTAAATACAATAAAGGCAGCTGGCCATCTAAAGGGCTGACAAAAATGAAAATCATGCCATATTTTGTGTTCGATAATCCAATACATTTATCCCTATCCAACCAATTGTTGACAAATTGTAAGAACGGAAAATAGCTGGATGTAGACTTTTATACATAGAAACCTTGATATATTGTTTGATATCTCAAAGGATACTGAGCATCGTAGTTCCATACAAAGAGTGTGTCATCATATTACATATGCTAGGCAATTATGGTTGTGGTTGAGCAGTCATTTTTATTCATAATTAAGAAAGTTTGAATACTGTTAGACTTCACAATAAATGTGTTTTGGAAACCACAGACTTTGTCAGTTGGCTTTGATCTAAAAAAGTACCAAATTGTGTAATTTTATAGAAATATTATAATGTCAATTACAAACTTTTACAATGATTAGCTGAAAAGCTGAGAAAAGGTTTTAGATTGACACAGTGAAATAAATAAAGTATCTATCGATTTACCACCCAAGTAATAAGTGGTTTAGGACATATATTTGATGCTATTAGAAGTATCAGTGCATTATGTTTTTAGTAAAGATAACCCGGAGAAAATATCCAGCAGTTTACGCATATTCAATGTACTTCCAGCTATTACGGAGAGAAATGAATTTTAATCAATATTTCCCATATATATGACCAGATAATAACTAATTTTCTTTAATTGTGATTAGTTTTTCCATGTGTCCAAAAATAGTCAACCTGTTTTCGTGCACAAAATTATAATTTTCATGAAAAGTCTGAAAATGCGCTTATTTAAAAGATGCTACATCAAAACCTTCCAATGTCATGATAAAGACATTAATATTTTCAATATTTGAACTCGGACACAATGAAAGCAAAATTAGCTGTGGATATTTCGAACTATTGTCTTTATCATGATTAAAGGTTGCAATAATTTATTCCTTAAAATAATAGGCTCCGTTTTGAAAAGCAGACGTTTTTATGAGTTACAGAATAAGAGGGCTGTAAAAGAGTAAGCTTTTTGTTGTGATGCACTTAGTAATTAAATTAAATTTTCTTTCTATAACATATACGGATTTTTAATATACGAGTTTGCATGAAAGCTCTTTTAATGCTATATATGTATAAACGTCATTTGCCAACACTTTGTATGAAGTATCAAGAGAGGCGATAAACGAAACGAAGGTCTCGACCTTTCTCAGCTCTAAATTTTTCGACAACATTCTGCTTTGGATCTTAATCCATCGTACCATAATAGGCTAAAGATAATTTTTGAAAGTAAAAATGTCTTCCAGAAAACCGGATAGCATGATCCTCTTTTGAACAAATGACAACAAAATATGCTAATAAGTTAGTATGCAGGTACGCTATAGACAAATAGACTGAATACACAAAAAAAACCAGTATTACTTACTGTAATAAGCAGAGACATACTGATGCACACAGCATCTTTTTTCCACGTTTGAAACTTGTTTTAGTAACAACCTTCTCTCCACAGTTATTACAAAGTGTAAACACAGGAACATCTTCAAAAGAGACCTCTGATGGCAACGGTGCATGAGATCTCCTTCTTTCCATGGGCACAATTGGTACATCCTCATTGGTATCGTCTGGCAATAGATAGTCAGTTTCGTCAGAAGATACAGGTTCTTCGGTACGGTTACGCATCGCTGCTCTTTTGCTAGGGAGGCGAGACTTTTTACGAATACGATCCATTTTACTCTTTTTTATCACGTTCAACCAAGCTAATCAAGACAAAAACGAAATATATGGCTTAGTTTTCTTCGTAGCTGTAACTTTACAATGACTAACAAATAATAAGTTACTCAACACACTATAGTACTGGTCATTTTTGCATATAAGTTATAAATCCATGAGTAAAAGACCAAAAATATGAAACTTGCTTTAAGTCTAATCTTATCTAATCACATATTATTTGCGCTATACAATTTTAATGGGATGCTTTGTGTTTTGGGCCTCACAAATACTTAATGCGCTTTTCATCTTGTTTTGGTTTGAAAGAAGTATCTCTACCGCCAGGGCTCGCGGCAAGAATCAGTAGCTCTCTATGTTACTGGATTTATGACAGGTGTTTCCTTGATCTAAGTTTGTACCATATAGAAAAAAAACCATGGTGTTGTACTTTTAATGCTAGCTTTTATTTCTGGTTTTAAAGTATGTGAAATTACATATTCCTTTTCTTAAATAAGCTACATTCAACTATTTAGATAAACTATTACCCTTACTGTTTTCTTATACCAGATGTCTAATTGACGGAAGAGAAGACAATGCGACCTCCAGCAGAGGTCTGTTTGAATATTTTAAGCTATAAATCATAACCTGCTGACTGTTTTAGAGGTGTGACTCCATAAAATATGTTCGAAACCTTAAAAATTATAAGTACGCTAGTTTATTGTCACAGCAGGGTTTATAATGTTGATTCTGATGTATCAAACATCGCAAGGGAAGGAGAAATACAGTACTGTTGTGAAACATGTTTGTATCAGGGGTTTTGCATGCAATAGCCACAGAAAAGCCTTATGACCTATTTGCCATCCATACACTAGGAATTAGTGAAACATGTTTCAAGAAGACATACGGGCGTTAAAGTTAATTTAACAAGTAAGGAATTTTCCTACATAAAAAATCCTTTCACACCTACACGCATTCATATAAAAAACAAAAACAAATAATCAGTTACTGTAAGGAGCACGATGAGTTGGCTACATTGTGATAGGTTTCTCAAAAATATGTTCCTGAAACTGAACCTGAATTTTAAAGAACCTAAACTTGTTACAGGACTTTCCTACAAATGTAAGTTTCGTGAGAAAATGACTTTGGTAAAGTATGCCTTTTTAATAGACTTTTACAGAGAATTTTACAAACAGTTTTAAAACATGGGTAAGTAAAACTCTGATAAAAGTATACCTACTTTGAGTGAAAAGCCTGTTAATATCTTCTCCTAATGTATTAGAAATATAGAAAATTGATGTAGTCCTGGGAGAGTGGCTCTGTTATATAGGTGGACTTCTTAAAAAGGAAATATCACTATTAGGTGCACCTGTCCGATAAAAGAAAGCACATCTAATCAAATTATGATCACCTCTGAAAAGAAGCTTTTCTTAAAAATATGCAACTCCCAAATTTATGTCTGCTTAAGTAAAATAAATAATTTCAAAAGGCTTGTCTTCCCAAAATGATCTGTCTTCTCTTTTGCATTTTTAACCGCGTTGCGCAAAACGGTTAATTCAGGGTCCACCCCTATGCTGTCTGTGCTACTTTTTCTTATTTCTGTTGGTCTTGAGACAAAAGTTGAAATTGTTGTTATTATTGTTGATCAGGCAATTCTTTGATTATGACTAAAGGGGACTTAGCCAGCATGAATTCTAGAATTCAGTGGTTACTGTAATCGTTTTTTATTCAGAAGACCTAGGCTCGGTTCATGATACTTAAACTTTCTTCTTTTCGTTCTATTTTCTTCTTTTAAACGTTGTGACGGGACAAAATGAGTTTGGCCTTACTCTCACTGCGGAATTTTTAAAACAAGGCAAAGCCATATGCTATCTTTGAAAAACCTAATGACACAATGGCTTTTGTCTAACTTCTTGCTACTCATACTTTAAAAATTTGTTGCCAAATGCTCCTAATCGTTAATACGATTAAGCATTAAAGGATCTTTAATTTCTCTCTTTTGAAACCATATTACCAGTCAAACAAGCAAAAAAAATTATGTCACTCAAAAGTTTGCCCCAATTGGGTGTTAAGTAATGATATTTGATATATGTAGCAATCAAATATCATTACATATATATATATGCACGTGGAAAGGAACAAAGAGTACGTCGGGCATAAAGTGGTTGAGATGAGAGTACCCAGGACAAGACGGAGAAGGAGGCCTTACAGATTGTACGATTGGGAAGGGAAGATATGCGAGCAATACAGTTGGAGCGAGCTGGCACAATGGACCGACCCCTGTAGAGTAGAAAGATTCACTGTGGCGCCTCTGAACTGAGAGAAGCTGAAAAGAAAAGAAGAAAAATATTATTACAATTTATCTACATGCGGAGTTACATAAACATGTTAGGGAAACGTCTTTCACAATCATTAGTAAAAGTTCTTAAAGAGATAAGAGGCACTCACCTTTAGAGAGAACTAAAATAAATCAGCCAAAAGAAGTCGGTAAAGGAAATTGGAGCCAAGAAAATCAATAATAGAAAATACAGAAAAGGATATGGGTAGTTGTATGCCTGGGGTAAGTATTAACATCAAGGATCAGTTACTACAATCTATTATTGTATACTATATCGTTTGGATGAGAAAAAATGTATTTGACAAAATCCGACCCATTCCTTGTGAACAGTTCTGAACTAGAGAAAGATCTATGAGGGTTGTAGGTCTTTGCCTGACGTTGACCATTAATTTTGAAGTGCAGTACACATAAAGGAAATTAAATGCATTGCACTTTTACCAAATCCAAAATCCATACTGCATACTCATTAATACGTACCAAACTAGTGAGTAAAGCCACTTCTGTGAAAATTTTTAACTTCTGGTAGTAAAAAAAAGCAAAAATGAAGCAAATGTAGTATCTGAACAAAAGTAGTAATTAGACTAACAGTTAACTGTGCGAGTGGTTCCCAGTTCGAGCCTTGACCAGGTTTCTGGAAAGACTGTTCCCAAATTATTCCCCCTTTTTATGCTGCATATTATTCTCAGGCATTTTTTAACAGAGTGATTGGAATAACTAGTGTGATTCCATATTTACCTAACTTATAACAAGCAGGGGGCTGGAATGAACCGGATATTAGAAATCTTTGAAAAATTCAAATGCTGTGGGCTATTCACTGATATTGGTACAAGCAACAAATTCTAGAAAGAAAGAGAAGCAAAACACACTTATAACAATATCAACCTGTCTCCATAGCAATTCTCTATCTCTTTATTTCTTTTTGGTTATTGTCATGTTGAACGCATTTCAATCAAATACTTGGCTGAAAATAACTGTCACAAAAATGCTTTCACTCAGAATAAATTCGCAGTTTACTTTAACAAAATTAAAGATTCGGGAGGATTGGAAGAAAAAAAAGAGGGGGAAGGGGTTTGTAAGCATATTGAAAATTAATAAGAAGGAGAATAATTATTCAAGACTCAAGAATACCGAGCTTTTACATGTTTTACAGGACCACTTTATGATGAAGATGTTTGATAATTTCTAGTCCTACAACCAGATAATGTGTCCCATTAGAAGCGACAGTTTCCTACTGTTTGTAAAAGCAGTGGTGATGAAGACCCACTTCTTTTGTTGTACTGTGGCAATCTCCAGAGACATTAGTTCATTAGTTGCACTGCAACATTTACTGTACATATTCATTTTATAACAACAAGATACAAAAAAGACAAAAAAAAAGGTTAAAGCACATTGATAAGACCTAAAATAGGTCGAAACTAGCCCGCGTATGGCTTAAGGCTGCACTTGTCCATTGCATCTTTGTGTTTATATATATTTTCATAACAATCATTCTTACTTTCCTTTGTCATTTATCTGCATATCTGCAAACTCTTTTTTTCTTCTTTTTGTTTGCGTGTGTGTTGCTCGTTGTGCTGTTGTGCTGTCTTTCGTATTGTCCTGCTTCTTGTTTTTCCATGTGTCGTTTCCTCATGGTTATTAACTTAGTCAATACCATCTTTGGCTCTGAGTGTTACACTCTCTACTATATATGGGTGCGTTTATGTGTAAATGTATGAAATATATGTGTACTCTATTGAATCCAGTGCCCAAGATTATCACACTGTTCTATTCAAACCGACGGCTCTGAGTTCTTAAGTAGAACATGTTGTATCAATAACGTGCACTGGAGTCTGTAAATTCTCCCCAGTAGCTATTGTTGGAATTCTTTTAAGGCCAAACCTCCTAAAGAATAATGACTTTCCTTATATGCTAGGAGAAACTAATCTCAACAAACCTGATGGATAAGGAAAGTTCAAATTCTCTCCTTCAGTATTAGTTTGCTACATTAGTGCAAGGTATACTTTTACGAATTATATAGAAGGATCCGTGGCTTAATGGTTGGTGTATTTGCACCACAATCAAAAGGTTACAGGCTCGATTCCCCGTGCAGGCGAAAAGAATTTAGAACTTTACAAAAAAAAGCCGTTGGTTGGCGTCAGAAAGGGCATCCGGCCAAGGAATTTCTCACTGCCAAACAAAATCCCTCTGAAGGGCTCCGTCTGAGCCCCAATTACTGGGAAATATGACGTTAAAACCGAAAAAATACTTATATGAATTATATGTATATTGTTTATATTATTAATGCAACAAAATATTTTCTTCTTTATCATGTAAAATTGAATAAAGTAGCAGGTTATATCCTGATAGGAATATTTTAAAAATATATATTTGTTTAGCATTAATCATAAATTAAGGTTTTTGGATATAATGTTGAGTAATTTTTTTTGTGGTATCTACCTTAAATGTATCTACGTTACTGATTATAGAGCTGCCTAGTTTACTCTGACTAATAGCTTTTGTATGATCTAAAAGGCTTCATCACTAGTCTTCACAGTAGGCAAATTTGGAAAAAATAAATAAAATTGTTTCATATTTAAAAGGATTTAAAGGTGAATAAGGCTTCCTGCTCCAATAACAGAAAATACTCTTTTCAAAATTCACTTTTTTTAGATCTTTCACTCTAAGCAAGGCTTAAAGCTACTCTAGCGCAGTGGGTTACTTTTCTTATTTGATTTTTTTCTTTGAATCAAATAGTCAGCCACTTAGAACGGAGACAGAAATCGGCCCAGAGCTCCTAGGGGCGTGGCTATTTTAGTGCATGTAAGTTGTCCAGAATTGCAAGAGACGGCAACCAGCTATCTGTAATGGTCTATTACTGACAAAATTACAGCAATTAATATTGTAAAAATACCTCTCTTTTTATAGAAGAGTGGGTCAATAAAAGTTATATTTAATAAATATTCACATTTACGTATATCAATCCGTCTGGTTTTGAATTAGCTGTATCAAAAGATGAAATATTGTCCCTTACTTGGATGGGGTTGCCTTTTCTGCTCTAAAAAGTTCGAAACAAAAGGGAAATGTTGGAGCCTGCAATTTGTTGCATTACCTTCAATTACAAAGAAATTCTCATATCCTATGTGTAGAGCTTGGGTAGTATACCATTCAAATAAAATGGGTATCTAACTTGCGCCTGTTAACAAATGCTTCAAATGCAAACTCAACCTGTGAGACGAAACAAGCGTAACTGTAAAGCCTAAAACATTTCTGGGCTAGAAAATTCTTCGGAAAATTTTCCTTTTGTTTCAGTGTAAGAATGTTAACCACTACTAAGAAAATATAATACAGTAAACCGTAAAAATCTGCATTTTAGCTATATATCACAACGTAATAAAAATAGGTATCTTCGAATCATACATTTTTTTGCCTAAAACAAATACCATTAGTCATCATGTATTGCTTTTTCATTTCCCATCATTTCCTAAATCATTTACTAAGATACCAAATGTTTTTTTCTTGTTTTGTGATACCACGACAAGACCACCAGTTTGTCCCAATCTTTTCTACTTTCTGTACTATTCATGAGTTCCAGCGTTGATTTCCATTTCCATCCTGGAATTCTCTGAACAAATGTTATCCTCTATCCTCTACCAAAGAGCTGTAATTGTTGTTTCTTTTTCGTTTATGCTAAATGTGAGAAGAGTGTAAAGAGGCGATCGGCAGGGACATGAGGACATGACAAGTTAAAAAGTAATTCAATGAAATTCGTGAGTAATATTTACTCCACACTCTACCTTGCATTTTTTTTATTAGTTATTAATCTGAAAAGAATCTCTAAAGCACCATATGCTTCTATTAATTGATTTGGCTATGTATATCATTAGGCCTGTTCATAACAGTACAAAATATAATAACTTTGTATTATTTTAAGCACATGCTCTTTACCTGGGAGGTTGACCAGCAAATTTAATTACACAGGAGTATTCAAATACATATTGAAATACGATTTGAATTTTGGATTTCACAACACGGAGAATCTTAGTATATCTTCCTAACTATACTTAGCAAGTTATTATTTTTATGGATCAGATCATTTTAAACAAAGTAATTTGAAAGATAAAAGCTTTTGAATGCTACTCAGTGTCTGGACTCAACACCTGATATATTTGCCATTTGTCAGTTTTGCCAAAGCAAGGTTTTCTGGACTTCAGTAAGAAATAAGGTTTTTACTCACTACTACTACTTGACTAATGGAAAACAGCCGTAAAGAACTGCTAAGTAATATATATCATACCCTATTACCATTACACGAGAAAGAAGCATCTGACCATTAACGGGGGAAATCACAGTGCATGGTTTTATCAAAAAGCACGTCAGCATCAAAATATAACATCATAGCTGAAGGAGTACATATAAAACAAAACGAATCATTCAGTTATCTAGGCAGCATTATTACATCAGATGGCAAGGATGGATGGCTAGCTACCATATTTAACTTTTTTCTACAAGTCCTCTTTGTTTTGTATAACTTTTGAATTTCTTTCTGTTCCTTTTAAAACTTCTTTCTTGAATAAAAGCATCTTTGTGTATTATAACCATGTCCTATTTGGTCGGTCAATAGTTTTTTTGTTGTTTTTAGCTTTAACGTCATTTTCTCCAGTAACTGGAGCTCATACGGTGCCCTTCATAGAGACTTGGATTTGGCAGTGAGAAATTTCTTGGCCGGATGCCTTTCCTGACGCCAACCAATGGATTTCCCTTTTTTTGTGAAGTTCCAAAGTCGCCAGCTCTGGGAATCGAACCCGGAACCTCTTGGTTACGGTGCAGTTGCCACGACTCAGTCGGTCAATAATATTAATACTAAACCTCTGTGCATGCTATTAGATGTTAGTCATTGATGTTATGACCTGAAAGAAAGACCTACAATAGCTTACAAACACAAGTGCTAAGTTTGCAGATCACTTAAATAGGCGTTTTTGGACACAAACCACACCTCAGCAGATCTTGAGGTTCTGAATTTCCTATTTGAAATATTTTTGGACAAACGTTGCAGAGGGTAATAAACCTCAGGTTGTTGACAAAAGCTAATAAAATTTATCACGAAAGGATAGTACAGACCATACTTTTCAAGTGTAACATTTTTTTGGCTGAAATAAAGGTCTGTTGACAATTTTATAAAATCTGATTTCTTGTATTTCTCCTTCCTTTTTGGATTAGACGGTGTTTCAAAATATCTACACGAAACGTTTTTAGAACTTCTCATTATTTGTGCGGCTTTACTTTCTACCTTTTCTGGAGAAATAACAAAGGAGTTACTGCTTATGACGAGAACCTCAAGCCTTTCGTTTTAAACAAAGTTATTTATATTTTTATTTATCAAAGTGATTGAAAAGTTTCTTCGAAGATAGGATTTGTGTATGATTAAAAAAGAAGTATAAAAAAGGTTTCACGAACATGCATTCGAATCTTTCCCTAGATCTGATATGAGCTATTGACGTTACGTTTCTACCAGAAAGTTATTGCAACTTAAGATTCCAATGCGGAAGTCTAAAATTATTTGAAATTAAATTGTTTCTTCACAATCTGTGAACATTCGCATAAATGTTACCTCTTTACTACAAAATTTCTGTATTCAAATCTTTAAATTGCTACCTCCGTTTCCTGACAGGTAATTAACACTTGGGTTGTTCAGTTTTTTTTAGATTTTCCAAAGTACAATAGCCATTCTGGATTACTAAACTAGTATACTGATGATTTTTTTTAAAATCTGGTCATCTCTAATACCAAAAATCAGTTGCAAGATTGCGTTCTCCTGAAAAAACGTGTTTGTTGAGTGTGCTGATGACAATGACTCTATGCACTGGCCAAAATTACCTCAAATAATGCAATTTCAATTTCTTTTTAGAACAAAACAAGTCCTGGACAAGGCTCTCTTTGAAAATTAAGTGCGAGTTTGATTAAATTCATCAGTTCTTTCCAGAAAAGGTACGCAATAACTGGTGTTATTAGTCAATACGATAGACATCAATATATCAACCATCATTTGTCACTTTCAGTCAACAGCCTAGAGCCTCTTTCAGTGAACATACACCAATAGTCTAGCAGTCCCAACAGCTTCAGCATCTGATACACTATCAAAAGTCGGAGAATTACAGATGGAAAGTTGTGCCAGAAGAAAATTTAATTAAAATTCAAAATTTATTAATAATTGTATTTAAATATAGACTATATATCAATTTTTTTAGTAAATCGAGTAAGAAATTATCCACAATACACCTTTGGAATTTTTCTTGGAAGAAATTTAAACCAATTTTTATAAGAGAGTGATCATTACAGGTAGATGATTTGAGCATCCAAACGCTGTAAGGACTCTTCCTTATTTTGGCCTCCAAAGAATTGACACTTCTAAAATCTACCCATGAAAATTTCGAGAGGAATGAACCCAAGTTTTGGAGAAAATTCAAATCCCAATTATGCTTGAGTAATATACGGCCAGTGAAACTGTGGACTTGTTGTAGTGGGGGGCTGATTTTAGGACAGACCAAGATATTTTGGGTGCTTTTCCGGGTTTTTTCTTTGCTTCCCTTACGAAACTGGATAGTGTTGTGCTGTGTTTATATTTACTGTGGGTAAATGATAATTTATGTTGCGAGTATCTGTGTTTTCATGGCGTTTCAGTTAATCCTATGTATGCTTTATCGTTTTTAGGTGTTTTTGGTGTTCCTGTGGGTGGTGCTAATGATACTGTGGCATTGGTCAAACAAATAAAAATACTATGTAATTGGGCTTCAACATACAGTAAATACCTTCTTAGTATGTACCTTGATCCAACGAAGCCCTTTGAATATTGCACCTTAGCATTGACGAAAATAAGAGCTTGAGATAAATAATTGGAATCCTGGTTGGTCATATCATATCTGTTTACAAAATTAGAAAAGTATTGTTCAGCTATGGCATTTATCAGGTTTTTTAACCTCTTTGGGACCTTTACCTCTCAAATCGACTTTGTAAATAATAACTGCTTGGAAGTCTGTGGGAATTTTGTCTTAATTAGAACAAAATACTGAGAGGTTGGTTGTCTGAAATAGGTGCTAGTCGTTTCGCACAACCGTCATTTCAACCTATTTAGACGGTTCCGGCCATTGAACAAGAGGACTCAGAGCAACATTTTCTGGGTTTTTGCAATGAAACAATTGAAGCATTTTGCAAACATTTACAATACCCTGTATCGTTATTATTCGTCAAAATAGGAGTTTTAGTTAATAATTTACTTGAATCTATAATGAGTGTTTAGTTGAATTTAGAATTTTAACGTCAACCTCTCTCGCCGGTAAGATTTTCAAAATTTCAATGGAAATTGTTTAAAAATCGCCAAGGGTAGTTTTTTATTCTTAGGGACAAATAAATTGGAAGAAAAGTCAACAATATCGAATTTATCTTCTACACACGTGAATCTACAAATTATCCTACTTAATCCTATAATATAAAGCATATTGTAATTGCTACCATGTTTTCACTGTCCTCGGAGGTTAGCTAAACAGTTTGCAAAGGTTGACCGAACAAGAGGTTATCCGAAACGTCTTGAAAAAGTTTTTAATAAGACGACAACTTCTAAAAACTATAACTATGTAACGTTCTATTGAATTCAACAAATGACGTGTTTCAAAAAATGAAAAGTTAAATGTGATGTTTTTGAGAAGACAAACGCACCAATGTCTGTTATTGTTTTTTCCTTTCTGTCATTCTATCGTTTGATAAGAAAAAGGTTGTAAAATCTTTTTTCTTACACTATAATATTAATATAATATAATGTAATATAATATAATATAATATAATATAATATAATATAATATAATATAATATAATATAATATAATATAATATAATATAATATAATATAATATAATATAATATAATATAATATAATATAATATAATATAATATAATATAATATAATATAATATAATATAATATAATATAATATAATATAATATAATATAATATAATATAATATAATATAATATAATA
>RDPX01000303.1:631896-654896 GCA_003991215.1 Morbakka virulenta
TATATATATATATGTGTGTGTGTGCATGAGATATAATGGATGAATAATGAATATTCCATAATTATACAGCAATTGTCATCGTCATATTCCGTGTTATTGCACTGGGTCTCTCACAAGTATTGTTTAATTTTATTAAGGTTCATATGTTTCTCGGATGCAATACGTTATGCGAAAAAAAGAGAGAAATAATTTAAACTTTTGCTTTGTGAATTATTCAAACGGACTAAATATTAGATCAAGAATTTCAAGTCTAAAATAAGCTCTCATAATGTGATGTATATTAAAGTACTGCTGTAAGTATGAGCTTGTTTTCCTGTAATGACGTCAAGTACAAAGGAGTAGATTTTAAATTTCCATTTTCGATAGAGCATGCCACTTTTGTCGACTCCACTATATGTGGTGTTGTTTTCTCTCCTTTCTGGGGGTTCGCTTCGATTGATATATGTTTTTGTGACACTGAATTTTGGGAGGCTACAGGACATAAACAGCGATAGGATAACCATTTTAACCATTTTCGCTGCAGCGTTTCCTGCTAGCAGATGTCGAATCTTATTAAATATCAGGTTTGTCGACATCTTAGGTGTTTTATTAAAATGGCTGTTCATGTTAAGAGAATTGTCAATCTCTACACTCGGGTATTTGTATTTTTCAGAAATGCTGCATCTATGATTTAAAGGTATTTCAGGTTTCTTGTGTATTTTGGAAATTCTTTGACTTTTACCAAGACTTATACTTCCGCTTTACCTGGCTTTAATCAGGAGTTTGATTTCTTGAAACCCTTTAGGGATGCTATTCAAATCTTTATTAATCCGTGGCTCAACCTTTTAATATCTTTTCTGCACAGAAAATCACTGTGTCATCAGCAAATTTAATGACGTTTGTATAATTTGTCTGTTTGGTGATTTCTTTAAAACGATAGAACAAAAAGTAGAGGCTCAAGAATGGACCCTTGAGAAACGCCACTATACATAGGCTAGGATTTAGATAAGACCCCATTGTAGTAAGTTCTTTTTTGTTGACGAAAAATATAAATTTTTGTAATCATCTAAGGCTTTTGTCCAAACAAATACATAATAGAAAACAGATATGCTGGAAAACATATACAGTATTTTTTTATTTCAACAACATTAATGATATTTACACCATTTCACATGCTAATTTAAAATTTTTCTCTCTTAACAACCGGAAAACGGTTGCCGACAAAATACATGGGTAGAAACAATTAGACGAAGAAGCAAAGGAAAAACTACTGTCCATGTCCCTTTTGGTGTCAGTAGAAGCCCTTGAAATACGTATATATCTACAATCATTCATGTATATATATCTATATTTATACATAAATATATCCATAATATAAATATATAAAATTTTTTATATAATATAATTTTTTTTAAATTTTGAACAGTTTCTGAAAATATAAGACACAAACAGCATACATAAAGTTATATATGTGTATGTATATAAATGCGTAAGTTAAAAAATGCTGTTGATTTAGTTTTTATTGTTTGAATGACTTAAACTTTGAAATATATTGTCACTGGTCCAGAATCAGGGATAGAAAAACTACAAAAGTAATTGATAAGACTAGACTAAAGGAAGATTGAAGAAAAGTTTCATTTTGTGACAGACTGCCTGAAGATTGAAAAGTCTTTAAGCATTCTCTTTTCAACAAATATAGAGATTATGGTAGTTGGACACAAATGACTCAGAATATTCCTTGGAGAAATTCAGGAGTATAAAACTTCTAATCACGAACTTGAAAATATATTCACTTTTAGCAACAAAAAGCTGCACTGTGGGCTAATCATCATTAACAATTTAGTCAATAGCTTTATATTACAGTTTTGCCTCAACAAGTTCAGTAGATGGTGTGGGTCTCATAACATTTGACTGCTGTGAAAATGCAGCGTTTTTGATCAGTGCGTCCCAGAAATATGATTTCGAAAATAAATTTATGGAAGCAAAGATTTGTTTTAATTACGACACTTGGTATTATATTTTACATTCAATAACAACATTTTTTCTATTATTTATCCTCCAGCTCATTATTTTATTGAATTCAAAGTCTTCAATATCTTTTTAGCTTCCTGTGTATAAAGTGAAAATAATGCCAGTAGTTTTTTAACACAATTCATATCACTGACAGCATAGCTATACTGACATTGTAATAAGCTGAAAGGGTGATATCTTGTAAAAGTATAAAGTGATGTTTACTTTCATGTGGTTTTAGGGACTTGGCAAAGACGTTACAAAAATAAGCAAATGTAACTTGCTTAAAACCACCGATAGTTAAACTCGTAATGCAATCCTAACGCTATCATTCTACTCCACCCAAAGTAATTTTCACTTTGCGAAAAATGTCTTCACCTACAAAGGATCTCTTGTCTGTCACAAATTTAATTTTGGTTGGTTATCAGTTTAGGTGCCGGTAAGATATTAGATTCATAGGTCATGCATCTTTATAATTGATCAATACAATAAAACAAAACGTGTTTAATATTTAGAGAGAAAAACTTTGGTTCAACCGAGTCTATTTAAATAGACAATGCAAGAGTGTACACAAAATTGTTAATTGTAATACGGCTCTAGCATAGCATCTGCTGCTGACATGCAAATGCAGGAAAAGTTTTGAGCTAAAACCATTCAAAGTAATTGACAAAGTCAGGTCTGCCTTCCGTTTAGGAGCATTGCAAGCAATTCCTATTCAAATAGCATCACCTCCTCTTTGTAAACAAAAAGAATTTGTGTATGGTCTATAATTGTTTAAAACCACCAGTCAAAAAAATTGGGGATTTTCTTGATCCTTTAGTTGTTTTCCGTATTGATAAAACTCACCTGATTTTTGGTTTCTTATTTTCGCGTCTGGGTTCAGTCGAGTGTCTTAGAAAAAGCTGTTTTCCAAAATGAAAGTAGTTTTAATTGTGATGATGAAATTTCATTTGAGCATCTCTTACTACTCGGTACTATCAGACTCCAATCATTTCACAAAGCGAAGGGACATTTCTACATCTTCAGGCAATTTGGTTTGGATCATTATCCCTCTGAGTAAGTTATTCTATTTCTGTCATTGATAAAAGATGTTTTACTCAGAGAAAGTCCGTTTGAAACGTAACGCTTGCCCTTTGGGTTCTCTGTTGTCACGTGCACCTCTTTCTAAGTATGTTTAAAGTACTTAGCACTTTTATTGAGATCCCTACACCGTGCGTTTATTGCTTGCAGCCTCTCTTTGGTCCATTACTTATAAAAAAGCTTCTTGAGTGACGTTGATGCTGTTGATGCTGTTGATGTTGTGAGAAAGTAAGAAAAATCTCCACCGATCTTCAGGCGCATTTGCTTCCATTATGTTTGTTATTTTTTGACTTGTAGTCGTAATAATCTTTAGACAAACAGCAGAAATGCGTATGCTGAGGTGGTTGCTTGGAGTCACAAGAAAGGACATGATCAGAAATGAAAGGATCAGAGGCACCATCGGGATATGTGACATCGCAGGAAAGTTGAGAGAGATACGGCCAAGGTGGTATGGACATGTGCAAAGGAGGGAGGAGGATCACATTGCTAAACGGGTGCTGAACATGGAGCTTCCTGGCAAGAGAAAGCAGGGAAGGCCAAGGAGGAGATGGAAAGACTGTGTGGGAGATGACATGAGGGAACTTGGGTTGACCGAGAAAGAGCCACGTAACCGACTCAAGTGGAAGAAGTCAATTCGCTGTGGCGACCCGCTGAAAAGGGAAACGCCGAAAGAAGAAGAAGAAGAAGAAGAAGAAGAAGCAGAAGAAGAAGTAATAATCTTTAGAAAATTATATTAGTGCAGCAAATATTTTTGTTTGCACCGAAACCTAAATAATAATAGTAATAATAGTAATAATAATAATAATAATAATATAGTGTAATAATGAGAATAATGTAAGGATGGCATATGAAATTCAAGTAGACATTTTAAAGGGTTTTTATCAACATATGAGCTTGCACAGTTAAAGAGTAAAAGGTTATCAAAGTTGAGATTAAATCTTTTGATAAGTGTAACAGTAATACAAAACTCGGACTAATCGCATTGCTTCTTATCAGGGTAACGTTCCCATAAGGTCACGTAGACATTAAAAATTTATTGTGTTATTGATTGTGTAAGACAGATCCTTTAAGTTAAACTCCAAAAAAATTGTTTAGAAAGTCACAGCTCTATAAAAGTCCTTCTCTGGTCGATGTTTTTCATCTTAGAAAGTTATTTCTTCAAAAGGCATTTGATATATATAAAAACTTTAGTTGTTATTGACTGAAACTTTTTAAAACTTTACAAAGAATGTTAAATATTTAAAGAATTTTATCATTTTGAAAGGAAAAGTATGTCATATGTTCGAAACGTCTATTATCAAACGGTATTTTTGAAATTCCTTCCTCTTAAGTTTTAAACTTCAAGTTTTTTTAGGGTACAAAGGGAGTTGATCAGAGAATATTTTCAGATTCATGTATTCTTTTTTGTTAACTGCACATGTATGGGTTCTTTTTTTTACATTAGTGATTTTGTTTTTTTGTATATTAGAATGGTCCATACAAAAGAGGAGCTGTGGGTTAATGGTTAGTGCAACTGCACCGTAACCAAGAATTCCGGGTTCGATTCCCCAAGCGGGCGGCTTTGGAAATTCGCAAAAGGAAAAGCCATTGGTTGGCATCAGGAAGGGCATCCGGCCATGAAATTCCATCTGTCAAATCCGAGTCTCTGCAAAGGCACCGTCTGAGCCCCAGTTACTGGGGGAAAATGACGTTAAAAGAAAAAAAAAGGTGCGTACAGTTGCAACAAATTGCAATTAATTTATGAGATGAAGTATCTTTTCAGGTGAAATTATTCTCTTGGATCTTGATCCCTTTTTTCAAGTGTAGTGGTAGACTAATTTAGTAAATTGCAAAGAAAAGTTGCAGATAAAAAGAGCTAATAATTGCTAGTTTATTTTGTTATAATTCATCTTATTTCAAACTATTATAATTAGCAGGACTGACATTTACTTAGATGGGCCTATCACCACTACAATTTGAAAACATATTTCTTTGCCTTTTCAGGTTAACTTAAATGTAACTAACTGGAAACTAACTGAAATGCAAAGTGACACAAAGAAACTGAAATGCCGATTCAGTAAAAACTGTAACTGAATATCAAAACCAAAATTACTTATTATTTGGAATAAGCCTTTGATTTTCAGTAACTGCAAGTGCTTTCTGTGGAAACATAACCAAATATTAACAACAATTAACAGAGTCTATACTCCAATACAACTCAATTCATATCAAGTCATTGCTGGACAAGCAATGTTTCTACTCCAATCACTTTTTGTTGAGAAAGCCTTGTTTCACTTGTTTGAGAGCATTTTATTTGACTACCAATATTACTGAATAAAGTTATTTGTGTTGGAAAACTAATAATGGCTCACTTTGGGGGCAAGATAATAATATTTTTATTTACAATTCGTAGAATGTAGAAAAGTTAGATGAATATGATTTGAGAGAAACTAACCTAGAAAGTTACATATTAAAGCAATCCTTTGCAAGACTCAAAGTAGTTTACAAGGATACATACTACTAGTTTGCTTTCTTCATAATTTTCATTGTTGTTATTTTTTTACTTTTAGCAATGTACCAACTGTCCCTCTGCAAACATGTACAAAACCAAAGCTAGCTACTTTCAACAGAGAAGCTAGGCACATCCATGATTTTTGAGAGCCTCTAACCAGGAACCTTTGGCACAGTAGCTCATTTATATACTTCTCGGCCAATAATGTCTGATTACCGTAATGCTTTTAAAAAAATGCATACCGTAATCGTTTGAATAAGCGCCCCTCTGAAATAAGCGCCCCTCTTCGAAAGCAGACGTTGAAACAAAAACCAAAACTGTATACAAATGAGCTTAAAAATAATTAGGGTCAGCTGAAACTGAACTTTATTGAGATTAATTGTTAACCTTCACTAACCTTCCTGTTTTTATTCAGTTAGATGCTTGACGTAATTGAAATCAGCTAAAATTAAATTATCCCCAAAGTACATAACAATACGCTATGGGACTGCAGAAATAACAGAAAAAGATATTTACCACGAGGTAAGAATACCTGAAATCTGCTGATGTGCCACGTGTACCCGATATCGACCTGTGCTTTTGTGAAGAAAGATAAGGAACCGTTTTTCTGCCATTGGGAAGATTTGGGATAATTTTGCCAATAACCTTTTCTCCTTGTGCATGTGTTTACATAAGAAAATCATTATCTCATCGTCTACCAATTAACACTAGAGATTATTTAAACAAATTTATTTACAAATTCTAATACTGAATGTTCCATTTACAACGGCTTTCGAAAGTAGATTTTTTTCGACTTTATCATTTATGAATATTTTTTCTGTTTACTTTACATAGTCAGATAAAAAATTAAAGAACCGAATTTATGGATGTTCACATTTAAAAAAAACAGTTTTTATGACACTAAGGTATATAGAGGGTCGTATGGTAAAAATATATAAATTGAATAAGGAATCTTAATAAAGAAATGAGTAAAATACATAAAAAAAGGAATTCGCGACTTTTTCAAAATGATTACTTTCTCCAGAAATAAAAACTTGCAATTCTAGTCATAACATTATTCTCGAAACATTATTTACATCAACGAAAGAAAAAAGTTGTCTGCTCAACGAACTTTAAATAAAAGGTATTGAAATACCTCACAAGGTACTTTCTCTTGTATTAAATGCCATTACACCTGGGATTTAGACAACAGAAAATATTTTTTACAATTATTTGCCTGTAATTCTTGTTGCTTTTTTTATTATTTTTGTTAAATAGCTCATCTTTATCCCTGAAACTCAGAATGATTTCTTTTCATCATGATTGTAGCTGTACAAAAAACCCTGATGTCATTGCCTGCGTCAACGTACGTCATACACAAAATAGCAAGCAATTTTTTTCTTCCAAAACGTAAAAGAAGTCTCATTTTTCAGAAGACGTTTTGCACTTCTTGAGGAAGAAGCTGACGTCAAAGGGTTATCCGCAACATGGGAAGGTCTGAAGCTCTTTGTTTTTAGCTTTTTAGCTGTTTTTAGCATCATTTGAAGATAACGAAAACATTTGTCTTTGTGTGACTATGTCATCATTTAAAAATTAGAGGAACAATTAGTTAAAAAACGATGACCTTATCTTAACTTATCGGAAGCATTTGTGAGCCTGCATTACATCCCTTCGAGATAAAAACAGCTTCTGTGAATACCAGACCATTATGTCACTCGTTAGAAAGACAATGAAAGCCAATATTAGCTTTGTAGCAAATACAGACATCAATCAAGGATGTTTGTTAATAAAATTCAAATGCTAGGGGACTACCTAAATTATCAAAGCCTTTTGACGACCTGTGGCTATTCTATTACCCGAACTAACAAAGGCGTCTGTAGATATGATGGCATGATTCACACAAAATTATTCTACAGAATCGTCCTCGAAAACTCTAAGATAAACAAATAAACCTTAGGAACCTCCAGCTGAAGCTGTTCGACTGTGGCTTTGATAACCTACAAGCTTTGATACCCTTCGCTTAAGTGCTTCACACAAACATAAATTTTGATAATAATGGTATTGTTTTTGAACAAATAATAAGCATTGACTTATTACTTATCTATTTCATGAATTAACGCTGTTTTCTTGACCATCTTTCATAAAAGGTTTCAGATATGACAATTTTTATCGTTAAAGAAAAAAAGTAGCATCTTTTATTTTCTATATTTCCAATGATGAATTAAAAATTGTAAGAAATCTTTTCAAGATTTGATTCGTCATCTTTTATAAACACTAGTACAGAAAGAATTAAATATTAATGAGGCACTCTTTAGTTTTTTGACCTGCTCTAGCAGATTTTGCCAATAGTTATTGCAACAGACTTAGAGCTAGGCGGGACAGGTGACTGCCTGGACTATAGCAGTCACAGGAGGTGCTGACTGTTGTTTTGCGCTGTCATATATTACATATATTAGCTTGAGCTATTGAAAAAGTGGAGAGTTATTTTGGAACCCCAAGGTAGTATATTTGGGTTTGACAGAATGTGAGTCAAATAAACAGATCGGGCTAGGGAACAGCAAATGTCGATGAAAATTTACAAGATTCAAAATTACAAACCTGCTTTATTAGCTGTTTCTGTTGTGTACCTTGATTATTTTGTAATCGATTATTGGAAACGTAATGAATCAGGTAGGTTTCGAGTCTGGGAATGGATACAAGAAGAAAGCAACGAGCTTAGCACTTACTTCAAACATATCAATATCTATTATCATCCAGATAAGTTCAGTATAAACTGTTTTTCAGGCCTTTGAGTAGTATAGTAATTGAGGGTTCTGGAAAAAAATTGCAGTTTTTCCAAAAGGTTCCAGAACGCCTCAATTACTGTACTTCAGTGTGTATGCAATGGTGCCCCGATAAAAACAATTCTATATGCCCCTTATAAAAGCAATGTTATATACCCCTATAAAAGCAGAGGTGAATTCTATTAAAGAAGAGTTCATTTATGTTTTTTCAGTCTTCATGGTTTCTTGTTTTGGCATGTTGAAGCATTTGAACGTCAAAATTTACTTGCGTAAGCAAGTAAATTTGATGTTCATAGATTCGACGCGGGGATGAAAAACCCTATAATGGAAAACGAGCCTTAAACAAGAAGAGCCCTCACATAGCTCCTTTTATCTTAAATAATATAATAGTGATGTATTCAGTGGTACTCATTAATTAAAAAAAAAATAACCCAAACACAAAGCATGAAATGTGCACTGTCACAGGAAAAACGAAAATTAACAGTCGCCCAACGTGGGGCTCGAACCCACGACCCTGAGATTAAGAGTCTCATGCTCTACCGACTGAGCTAGCCGGGCTGTTCAGATTTGTGTTATTTTCATTGTCATGACACTTATTTTGAACATTGCTTTGGATTTTGTCATTTTTTTCTGAAAAAGACCGACTGATTGATTGATTATTTATAACCGAATAGTTATACTGGATCAGCCATTCAAAAATAATACATACACGCTGAAAAAACATTTTTTCCGATGAGTCCCATAATTTCTTTGACAAGGTCGTAAAGCAATACAAACCCAAACCAGGATCACAAAGACAAAGTGCAACAATAAATTGAATAAAAAATCATTCTGTTAAATTACTGAAATTTGTCCCAGAAGTAAAATAGCAAGTTTAAATTATTATGAATGTCTGGTTGAAGAAAATTGGCAACAATTGCAATGCAACTGTAAAATTTGAGTGAGGTCAAAGAACAACAGTGGAAACCTATTACAATTGAGGAATTGGGCCTGGCCCTAGCGAAATCACAGAAGTGGAAATCCCCTGGATTAGATAAGATTCCAAATTTCTGACTGAACTCTTTAAGTGAAATACATAAATACCTAATGGCATCATTAAATGAAATCGTCACTACAACAGAAGCCTTACCAGATTGGTTAACACAAGGCAACACATATCTTCTTCCGAAATCAGTCGATACTAAGAACCCGAAAAAGTATCGCCCTGTTACGTGCTTGACCACACCCTATAAGATTTTAACATCAGTAATCAGTGGCAGAATGTATAATTTCCTTGAGAAAAACTTTATTCTTCCTCAGGAACAGAAAGGCTGCAAAAGGAACTCATATGGATGCAAGGATCAGCTTCTAATAAACAAAATGATTCCAGAGAACAGTAGGAGAAAGAGTAAGAACTTAGGCACAGCATGGATAGATTATCGTAACGCTTTGGGCAGTGTTCCGCATGATTGGATTATTAAAAGCCTAGAAATGTACAAGATCTCACCAATAATTACAAATTTTTTAAAGAAAAGTATATCAAAGTGGAACATCTCTCTTTTCCTCACCCACGACGCTGAGACTACTACATCTAACCCTATTAAAATTAAATGTGGAGTCTTCCAAGGAGACTCTCTTTCCCCACTTCTCTTCTGCATATCACTTATCCCCTTGTCCAGCGAACGTAATAACGCCAACTGTGACTACATAATCTATGAGAAGCAGATTAACCACCTCTTCTATATGGATGACTTGAAACTTTTCGCAAAAAGTGATCAACAACTAGAAGGATTGCTAATTACCGTTAGGCAGTTCAGTAATGATATTTGTATGGAATTATGCCTCGATAAGTGTGCTAAAGTTACATTCTCACGAGGAAGACCAGCGAAAACCTCATCCATAGATCTTGGCCCAGACACGACAATTAGAGAACTGGATCCTGAAGCAATGTACAAATATTTAGAAGTTAATGAAGGCGATGGGATTAACCATGCTGGAATGAAGGAGAAAATCCGTAAGGAATACTACCGAAGAGTTAGATTGGTGGTTAAAACCGAGCTTAACTCAAAAAACAGAATTGAGGCAATAAACACCCTTGCTGCACCAGTTGTACAGTACAGTTACAATATAATATACAATATAAACTGGAACCCTCCTGACATTAAACGTATGGACTGTAAAACTAGAAAGCTATTCACGTCAAGTGGTATGCTCCACCCCAAAGCAGATGTTGATCGTCTCTATTTGCCTAGATGCGAGTGGGGACGTGAACTTATACAACTTGAAATGTCTTATAAAACCACGACAATTGGAATGAAACAATATCTTGAATCAAAAGATGATTGGATGTTAAATCTAGTAAGTAGGCATGAAAGGAGTAAAAAACTACACTCGATTTACAAAGAATCCCAAAAATTTGAAAATGAATTAGGTGTAGAAATAACCAGAGAAGATGAAGATGGACGTGAAGCCACAGAAACTGCGAGGAAAGTTAAAATGAATGCTAAAAGGAAAGCACAGAAACAGCTTGACGATCATTGGAGCCAGAAAGCTCTACATGGACAGTATGCTCTCCGAAGCCAAGACGCTGATGTAGATCAATATGCAATCTATCAGTGACTGAGGAGTGCAAGACTTAAGGCAGAGACAGAAGGCTTCATCAACGCTGCACAGGACCAAAGCTTGTTTACCCGAAATTACCAGGCAAACATACTGAAGAATGGAGCTGACCCTAAGTGCCGGTTCTGTGACCAGCACACGGAAACAAGAGACCACCTTGTGTCTGTATGTCCTGTCATTGCTCCAAATGAGTATGTCAAACACCACGACCGTGCTGGGCAGTATCTTCACTGGGGTACATGCAAACACTTTAGTATTGAAACCAACCCCAACTGGTATGAACACCATCCACTACCAGTCACGGAAGGAGAAAATGCCACTATTCTATGGGACGTTCTGATCAACACTGACCGGACGATTCAAGTCAACCGTCCTGACATGACAAGATAGGAAAAACAAAATGTGTATATTAATTGACACGAGTGTGCCAAGTGATAAAAAGATTTCAGTCAAGGAATTCGAAAAATTAAGCAAGTATAAAGACCTAGAAACAGAAATTCAAAAAATGTAGAACGTCAAAGCTAGAACAGTTCCGGTCATTGTTGGGGCACTGGGGATGATTAAGAAGGGGACTCAAAAACATATAGAGAAAATACCTGGATAGCATAGAGTACAAGACCTCCAGAAAATTGTCCTCACAGACACTGCTCATATTCTTCGAAAAGCATTGTCAATTTGATACTGCAAAAGTCAAAAACATTTCTGGGTTGGGTTTTTTTTGTTGTTTTTTTTCATACAGCCTTTTTACAAATTTTTTATACTTTTCATAGTTTGCAGTAATATGACAATCATCTTTTAATTTTCGTGCCGATGATGTGTTTACTTCCTTGTCATAATTATTTTATACTCTTTGTAACATGTAAATCGTCCCTTTTATGTTCATGTCATGTCCCATAGGACATTTATCTGCTCCAGGTCACTGGGGTAACCCGGTAGGTAATTGTACTGAAACGTATACGTAAAGAAATGCTTCATAATAATAATAATAATAATAATAATAAGAAGAAGAAGAAGAAGAAGAAGAAGAAGAAGAAGAAGAATGCAGATTCTGTGATGATAAAGTAGAGACAATTGACCATCTAGTCTCGGGCTGCTCTATCTTAACACCGGTAGATTACAAAAATCGACACGACAGGGTTGGTCAGTATCTTCACTGGAAAATCTGCCAACACTTTGATATTGATACCAATACCTGTAACTGGAACGAACACCACCCTGAACCAGTAACAGAAGGAGAAAATTGCACCATCATGTGGGATTTCCCAATTCACACTGACCGCACTATTCAGGCCAATTGACTTGACATTGTCATCAAAGACAAAAAAAACAGCACCTGTCTCCCTGATTGACATGAGTGTGCCGTCAGATAGAAATATAAAAAGTGATTGAGAAACTCTCCAAATACAAATATTTGGAGATAGAGATAAAAAAAATGTGGCACCTCAAAACGATCAGAACACCAGTTGTGGTAGGTGCACTAGGCCTGATAAAAAAGTGAACAAAACAACTGTTAGAGAAAATCCCAGGAGCCCCTTTCTTACATGAGATACAAAAACTAGTTTTAAATAGTACGGCACATCTACTAAGACGAGTATTGAGTATGTAAAGCAGACCATTTGAAATCAAACCACTTCCTTTTTTGTGTGTTAAAAAATATATTTAATGTTCGTAAAGTTCCAGCAATGATTTTTTAGTGAATCAATTTTAGTTTTGTTTTGCTTTTGTTTTGTTTAGTTTGTTTAGTCTACTTTCAGTGGATGTCACGTTGAAAATTCATAATCAATGTTTGTGATTAGTCTTGTTATTTGTGCCTGTCCCTGTAGTACGAAGAAGTACATTGTTCGTGAATTGTCCTGTTATATGATAGAAATATTATTCATTCCTTTCTCCTGAAAAACTTAAATTTCAAAATAATGAAAACAATAACTTCCAATTTCACTCACCCTGGGCTACTAGTAGTAGTCCGGTGTTTTATCTTAACTTACAAGTCAAAAAACAAACAAAGAAAATATAATAATAATAATTTATTTTTTTTTAAACTTCAAGCGTATATTTTTTCCATGTTATCACTTAATACAATTGTATGCCGTGTATACATTACATCATTACCCAAAGAAATACCACTCANGGAGCCCCTTTCTTACATGAGATACAAAAACTAGTTTTAAATAGTACGGCACATCTACTAAGACGAGTATTGAGTATGTAAAGCAGACCATTTGAAATCAAACCACTTCCTTTTTTGTGTGTTAAAAAATATATTTAATGTTCGTAAAGTTCCAGCAATGATTTTTTAGTGAATCAATTTTAGTTTTGTTTTGCTTTTGTTTTGTTTAGTTTGTTTAGTCTACTTTCAGTGGATGTCACGTTGAAAATTCATAATCAATGTTTGTGATTAGTCTTGTTATTTGTGCCTGTCCCTGCAGTACGAAGAAGTACATTGTTCGTGAATTGTCCTGTTATATGATAAAAATATGATTCGTTCCTTTCTTCTGAAAAACTTAAATTTCAAAATAATGAAAACAATAACCTCCAAATTTCACTCACCCTAGGCTACTGGTGGTAGCCCGGTGTTTGATCTTAAATTACAATTCAAAAAACAGAGAGAGAAAATATAATAATAATAATAATAATAATGATAATAATAATAATAATAATAATAATAATAATAATAATAATAATTGACATTAAACTGCATCCGGTTGTGGAGTTACGACGTAGGCGAATGAGGTTACCCTTTGCCACAATTACCTCCAGGTCACCCTTGAGCAAGGTGTAGTACCTGCTAGCTCTCCCCGAGACCATGAAGTACCGGGTTGGCGTCCGGCGGGAGCTAGTCTGTCTCATGCCAGGAGGGACTCTTTAGCTGTGGTTTGCAACCCACTAAAGATGGCGTCTCGATAAAAATACTGGTGGTAGTGCACCTTTAAAACACAATCCTCTTTTGAGTGTAAAATAAATCAAGAAAATATTTCAGATAACAACGTGAATGGGGCTGGAACCTGTATTGGTGAAGGTTCTTCGTTCGGCAGGTGTCCTGTGGATGAGCAGCGCAGGCCCGGCCGTTATTCAGCTACTGACAATCGAAGAGGAGAAAGAATAAACTGGAGGCCGTTTAATAAGATTGTAATGGAATGTTACCACGAAGGTGAACCGGAGAAGAGAGGATTTATGAAGAGGATGAAAAGAAATTGGGGTGACAGAGGATTGTTTGAAGAATCTGTGCAAAGGCTCTTAGATCAAGTAAGGGTTATTAAGACAAATGAGTACTTAAGCAAAGTCGAACTAAAGGAAATCAGGAGGAAAGTTAAGAACAGAAATAATGAAGAAATGGAAGTGAGCAACAAGACAGCAATTTATCAGAACAAGGAATTAGTACAGAGAATGTCGAAGCCAGCAAACACGAGAGACCGGGACAACTGGAAGTTGGAAACGAACCAACGCAGGATGAAACAGAATTGGTAAAATCATAGTTTCGTATATTGACTGATTCGAAATTAACGGAAGAACAGCTGGAAATGACAAAGATTATCTGTGAATTGTCTAAAATGAAGAAAAAGATCCCAAATGTCTCTTTTAGAAGTGCAGATCGGAAAAAGCTCAAGAGGATCACTAGCAATATGAATAAGGTGTTAAAAAATATTATGACCGATGATGTAAAAAACCCACAAACGATCTGATAAATGCTGCAGCTGTTTATGTGAGCCAATGGTTAGGGCTGAAACAGAGAAAGGATAAAGTGTTTCAAGAACCGTTTTGGAAAAGGAGGATCCAACTGGATATTGATGAGTTGAGGAAAACTGTTGGCAAATTAGACCGCTATGCGAGAAGACAAATAAAAGATGTAAAAAAAACTAGAACAGGTCTCTAAAAGGGTATCATGTGAAGAAGAAAGGGGTACATGTTGTTATGGAAGAGCTTAAGCAAAGAATAACAGCGAAAGCAGCAGAGATAGGCAGATATGAAAAGCGGATAAACCAGTTTAGAATAAACAGGATGTTTTCATCAAATTAAAAGCGAGTTTTCGTGGAATTAAAGGGGACATAACGATGATTCAGAATAGCTACGAGAGATCGAAACTGAATTAATAAAGTCAATAAACAAGATGATATGAAAATCACTATCTAGGAAGTAAGAAAGCAAACGGGAAAAATGCCAAATTGGAAACCAGCTGGGCCTGACGGAGTACAAGGCCATTGGCTGAAAAACTTGTCATCGCTACACGATAGAATTGCATGTCAGTTGAATGCGGTAGTCGAAAGTGGAGATGTTCCAGCATGGATGACGTATGGAAGAACGGTATTGTGTGTGAAGGACAGGAATAAGGGAAATCCTGTGAGTAAATTCAGACCTATTTCATGTTTACCACTAATGTGGAAATTGTTAACGGATATGCTGTCCGAGCAGCTGTACGAGCATGTAGACACAAATGATTTGTTACCATCAGAACAGAATGGATGTCGCAAAGAGACACGCGGAACGAAAGATCAATTACTTATTGATAGAATGGTACTTAAAAACTGTAAAAGAAGACACACCAACTTAGCTATGGCGTACGTGGATTAGAAAAAGGCATATGATATGGTGCCGCACTTGTGGATACTAAAGAGCCTACAATTGATTGGGACAGCTGATAACATTATGAACGCCCTTTAAAAGAGTATGACAAAATGGAAGGTACAGTTGAACGCAGCAGATAAAGTTTTAGGGGATGTCAACGTCAAACGTGATATATTCCAAGGAGATAGCCTTTCGCCACTCCTATTTGTTATCTGTCTCATACCAATGTCACTGATTTTGAGAAAGATGAAAGCAGGATGTAGTTTGGGAAAGAACCATCCAAAATTGAGTCACCTTTTGTATATTGATGACTTGAAGCTATTTGGACAAAGTGAAGGAGACATAGAATCACTTGTGAATACAGTTCTTAGATTTAGTTGTGACATTGTTAAGCGGTTTGGTATAGAAAAATGCGGTGTCATTATCATGAAGCGTGGAAAAATGGTCACCTGTGATGGAATTGAACTACCAGATGGAGAGAAGATGAGGTTACAAGTACTTGGGTATAGTAGAGCTAGATGAGATAAAGGAGAAGGAAATGAAAGAGAGATTCACGAAGGAATACAAGGGGAGGATTAAACTTATATTGAAATCAAACTTGAACAATAGGAATGCCGTCTCAGCAATGAATATTTGGGCAGTAGCTGTAATGAGATATGGGAATGGGATAGTGAAGTGAACGAAAGAGGAACTGGAAACTCGACAGACAGACACGGATAATTTTGACAATGAACATAGCATTACATCCAAAAAGTGATGTCGATAGATTGTATATTGCAAGACAAAGAGGTGGAAGGGGGTCGCAAAATGTATTAGAAACCATCCAGTCAGTGGAAAATAGCCTTAGATGGTATGTTAAAAACAGTCAAGAGCAATTATTAAAAGCAGTACATGAACAACAGGAAATGAACAATGACATCAATAAGCCATCAGAATATAAAGATCAACGAAGAAGAGAAAAAGAAGTCAAATGGCATGAAAAAGTAATGCATGGTCAGTTTTTTAGAGATACAGGTGGAATCGTAGACAGGAAGAAATCATGGTTGTGGCTAAAAAGTGGAGACTTGAAAAAAGGGACTGAAGCACTGCTTATGGCAGCACAAGACCAAGCAAAACGTATGAATTGTGTTAAACACCATATCGACAAATCAAGAGATTCGCCGACTTGCAGATTGAGTGGTGAGAAGGGAGAAACAGTGAACCATATCATATGTGAATTTAGCAAGTTAGCCCAGAAGGAATGTAAGCGACGACACGACAACGTAGCACGGATAGTTCCCTGGAAGATTTGCAAGACGTATGACCTACCCAGAACTTAACAGTGGTGCAATCATAAGCCAGAAGGCGTTACTGAAAATAAAAGCATTAAGGTACTGTGGGACTTTAACATAAACACAGATTACAAAATTGAGCATAGGCGACCAGACATTGTTGTCGAGCTAAAACCTGAAAAAGAATGTTTGATCATTGACATAGCTGTACCAGNTAGCCTTAGATGGTATGTTAAAAACAGTCAAGAGCAATTATTAAAAGCAGTACATGAACAACAGGAAATGAACAATGACATCAATAAGCCATCAGAATATAAAGATCAACGAAGAAGAGAAAAAGAAGTCAAATGGCATGAAAAAGTAATGCATGGTCAGTTTTTTAGAGATACAGGTGGAATCGTAGACAGGAAGAAATCATGGTTGTGGCTAAAAAGTGGAGACTTGAAAAAAGGGACTGAAGCACTGCTTATGGCAGCACAAGACCAAGCAAAACGTATGAATTGTGTTAAACACCATATCGACAAATCAAGAGATTCGCCGACTTGCAGATTGAGTGGTGAGAAGGGAGAAACAGTGAACCATATCATATGTGAATTTAGCAAGTTAGCCCAGAAGGAATGTAAGCGACGACACGACAACGTAGCACGGATAGTTCCCTGGAAGATTTGCAAGACGTATGACCTACCCAGAACTTAACAGTGGTGCAATCATAAGCCAGAAGGCGTTACTGAAAATAAAAGCATTAAGGTACTGTGGGACTTTAACATAAACACAGATTACAAAATTGAGCATAGGCGACCAGACATTGTTGTCGAGCTAAAACCTGAAAAAGAATGTTTGATCATTGACATAGCTGTACCAGGAGATACAAGGATAAAACAGAAGGAAGAAGAGAAAATTGGAAAGTATCAAGAACTGAAAAGAGAAATTGCATGGTTATGGCGCCTTCGAAAAGTAAGTGTCATTCCAGTTGTAGTTGGTGCATTTGGATGTGTCACAAAAGAAGCAGAGCAGTACATAGAAAAAATAGAGATCAAAATTAGGACTGAAGTGATACAGAAAATGGTGTTATTGGGAACTGCAAGAACATTGAGAAAGATCCTCGAAACCTGAGGTTAGCTGTTCTAGCTAGCTTTCGGGACGAACTTACCAGGAACTATTACCTGTGATAATAAGAACATAATAATAATAATACCCGGTAGTCATCCTGCGACTGCAAGGAGAAAGTGGACAAATAATGTGAATGCTCTTGTGATCGAGTGTTTTTTCATGAGCGAGCCAGTTGACTAAATTGGTAAACGCAAAAGAGGATATTGACGACGAATGCATCGAATCTGAAAAGATTTACGATCCTGAAAGAAATAGTGTTTTACCGAATGAGCAAAAGTGATGTTGATGTAACTCTTAGGGTACGAAGGACCAACTCGTTATTGCTAGAGCCATCTTAGCAGACAGTAAGAGAAAACAGAAGAATCTGGCCATGGTATGGGTTGATTACAAGAAGGCTTATGACATGGTCCAACGCTCCTGGATTGTGAAGTGCATGAAACTTATTAACATCTCAAACAATATAGTGCAATTTGTCGAGGTGGACAATGAAGAATTGGAATGCTGAACTGACTGCGTGCGGAGAGTCAATTGGAGAAATTGATATTAGAAGGGGAATATTCCAGGGAGACAGCCTATCGTCTCTGTTATTTGTCATCTACATGATACCTTTGTCATCAGTCCGTAGAAAGATGTCAGTTGGATATACACTAGAAGATGCAAAGATAAATAACCTGCTTTTTATGGATGACCTAAAATTATTTGCATGAAGTGAAAAGGAAGGTTGCAGTCTTGTCTCTACAGTGCATTCTATCAGCACGGATATAAAGATGGAGTTTGGAATTCAAAAGTACAGTGTGTTGATTTTGAAGAGAGGAAAGTTGAGTAAGACTGAAGGCATTAGACTGTGTGATAGTGAGGTTATTAAGGAGGTGACCGAGGAAGGGTATACTTACCTAGGAATAATCGAGGCAGAGAAAGTCAAAGTAACTAAGATGAAGGGCATGTTTACAAAGGAATACTTTCGATGTACCAGATTGGTTCTAAAGTCGAAACTAAATGGCCTAAATAAAATCAAGGCAATAAACACTTGGGCAGTATCTCTTATGAGATATGGAGCTGGGGTAATCAACTGAAGAAAGGACGAGTTAAATTAACTAGACAGGAGAACCAGGAAATTATTGATGATGAACAGAGGTATGAACTCAAACAGCGATATAGACAGACTCTACATCAAACGAAAAGATGGTGGAAGAGGTTTGAAAGGAATTACAAACACTTTTAAGTCTGAAAAGAACAATATTGTTTGGTATTTAAAAGGGAGTACGGAGGAAATGCTCAAAATGGTCAAGGCTCATGGCCATTTTAAAGTTGAAAAGTCAGTAGACGCTGCTGTACTAAAAAGGGGTACAGAGAATGAACTGGTGCACAAAGAATAAACTTGGCATGAGAAAAGACTCCACGGTCAGTACATAAGGAATAACAAGGATGTAAGTTGGAGTGACTCATTGCTTTGGTTAAAGAAGGGTGAACTGAAAATTCCAAAGGAAGCACTAATTTGTACCGCTCAGGAGCAATTTCTAAGAACACATTATGTGAAATTTCACATTGATAAGACAGCTGGATCATCCTTGTGTAGGATGTGTAATCAGAGGGGAGAAAGTATCATGCATGTTGTTACAGAATGTAGCAAGTTAGCTCAGAGAGAATATAAACGACGACATGATAACGTTGCAAGATACATTCACTGGTTATTTTGTGGACAAGCTGGTTCAGATAGAACAATTGCTTGGTATAACCAAAAACCAGAAGCAGTCATAGAAAAAAACAATTTCAAGATACTTTGGGACTTCATGATCCAATGTGATCAACATGTAGTTGAAAGGAAACCAGACATTTTGTTTGTCGACAACATTAAGAGAGAAGCTGCAATAGTTGATATAGCTGTCTCAGGTGACTCAAGGGTGAAGGAGAAAGAAACCGAGAAAATAGAGAAATATCATAATTTTAAGGAAGAGATAACAAAACTGTAGAATCTTAGAAGGGCTAAAGATATACCTGTTGTAATTGGAGCACTGGGAGCGGTATCTAAAGATTGTAGGAAACACCTGGAAAAGTTAACGGGTGATGCTAGATTAGAAATAATACAGAGAACAGTACTATTGGGCTATTGGAAACTGCAAGGATTTGAAAGCAGAGAAAAAACGAAGACCTAAAACCTTTGATAACTGGCTGCTATCTGCTTTTAGGTTAGCAACGGTTGGAAGATCTACCGAGAAAAATAGAAAACATAATAATAATGATGATGATGATAATAATAATAATTAAAAAAAAAAAATAATAGTAATAATAGTAGTAGTAGTAGTAGCAGTAGTAGTAGTAGTAGTAATAGTAATAGTAGTAGTAATGATAACCTGGAGGACAGTTCTAGAATGCAAAGAAGAAGAGCTTGGAGAAGTTAAAATGAGTAGAGGAATATTTCAAGGCGACAGTCTCTCACTTCTTTGCGTAATAGAGATGATACTACTGACATCAATACTGAGGAAGACAACACTTGAATAAGTTTTTTTCGAACAAGACGAAGTTCAATCATCTCCTCTATATGGACGACCTAAAACTATTTGGCAAATCAAAGAAATATGTTGAAACACTGATGAATACTGTACTGGTGTTCAGTGAATTGGCATGCAGTTCGGAATAGACAAGTGTGCCATCTCTGTANAGTAGTAGTAGTAGCAGTAGTAGTAGTAGTAGTAATAGTAATAGTAGTAGTAATGATAACCTGGAGGACAGTTCTAGAATGCAAAGAAGAAGAGCTTGGAGAAGTTAAAATGAGTAGAGGAATATTTCAAGGCGACAGTCTCTCACTTCTTTGCGTAATAGAGATGATACTACTGACATCAATACTGAGGAAGACAACACTTGAATAAGTTTTTTTCGAACAAGACGAAGTTCAATCATCTCCTCTATATGGACGACCTAAAACTATTTGGCAAATCAAAGAAATATGTTGAAACACTGATGAATACTGTACTGGTGTTCAGTGAATTGGCATGCAGTTCGGAATAGACAAGTGTGCCATCTCTGTATTCAAGAGGGGAAAGTTGGACAGTCAGAACAATGACATCGTTCTGGGGAATCAGGAGCGTAAATCATCACTTGATTCAAACAATTTCTACAAATACCTGGGAATATTAGAGCTTGATAATACAAGCACAAGGGCATGAAAGGCAGAATAGAAAGAGAGTACTTAAGACGGCTACGTAAGATCTTGAAGTCTAAACTGAATTCTGGCAACCTGATTGAAACAATTAACACCTGGGCTGTATCATTAATCAGATATAGAGGAGGAATTATAGACTGGAACCAGCAGGAACTGGAGAACATGGACCGAAGAACGAGAACATTTTCTGCATTCCAATGGGGCATTACACTCAAGGGCGGACGTGGACCGCATCTATGTGCGAAGAAAAGATGGCGGGAAAGGCCTGATGAGCATCCTAGAAACAGTCAGGTACGAAGATAAGAGCCTGATTACATACGTAAATGGCAAGAACACGAATATCATGACGACAATATAGCAGGACACTTGGAGGCAGATTGAAGATAACAAGAAAATATTCAAGGAGAAACAAAGAGAGAAAGGCAAAGAAGGATGGCATACCAAGGTTATGCATGGACAGCATGTGAGACAGACGAGAGAATTTTCGGCTCAGAAAAGTTGGCAATGGCTTAAGTGAGGGAGTTTGAAGGAACAGGCAGAGAGCTTACTCGTTGCAGCCCAGGACCAAGCATTGAATACTAACTATAGAAAAGCAAAAAACGAGCATAGCAGAGAGTCAGCTTTGTGTAGAATGTGCAAGACCAGGGATGGGTCTGTTTCGCACATCATCAGCGAATTTAGCAAACTGGCCCAGACTGAATACAAGGCAACCCATGACAAAGTTGCAGGCGCAGTGCATTGGAGCCTCTGTAAGCTGCACGGACTACCTCACACTAAGGCGTGGTACAACCACAGAGCAGAGAATGTTGTTGAAAACGAAGAAGTGAAGGTTCTGTGGGACTTTAATGTCTACGTCGATAGACAAATACCGTAGAAGCCAGAAAACCTGACATCATTGTGGTAAGGAAGAAACTCAATGAGGGCATCATTATTGACATTGCCGTCCCCGGAGATGTAAGAACGCTGGCAAAGGAAGATGAAAAGATAGAAAAGTACCAAGAGCTGTCCCAAGAGATTTTCTTGGCTGTGGAAAGTGAAGACAACTGTTGTGTTGATCATCATCGGTGCACTGGGAACAATTACAGAGGACTGACATCCTTTCTGACCATGCTCGGAGTCGATTTATATTTTGAAACTATTCAAAAGTCAGCTCTGCTTGGAACAGCACACACCTTGCGAAAGGTACTGGAGAGAAAGGAGAAGAAAAGAGATGGAAGTGAAGGTCTGGATACCTCAGGTCTTTGGAAAAGACCAGGTTTCAGCCTCAAAACCGGCTTTGCCGTGAAATGCAATGACCACAATAGTAATAATAATAATAATAATAATATCAGTAATAATAATAATAATAATAATATCAGTAATAATAATAATAATAATATCAGTAATAATAATAATAATAATAATAATAATAATAATAATAATAATTTTGGAATGAAAGGAGCTGCTCGACAGAAGAGTAATGAACAAAGGTGGAAGCACAGAAAAGGAGATGATACAAGAAAATTAAGGAAAGATGCAAACTTGCTTAAGAGAGGGTAGAAAGGACAACTGGGTGCAAAGAAGACGCAAAAAGAGAAGCAACTAATTGAGAAGTACCGAGTGGAAAGAAAGAGAATGAAAACTGTCATAGAGGAAATAAAACAAAGAATGGTGGCAAAAAGTGCAAAGTTGAAGAGATATGAAGAAAGAATTGAGCAGTTTCGGCAGAATAAGATGTTTAGTTTGGATCAGAAGAAATTCTATGAAGAACTTAACAAAAGCTCAAATTTTTCAAATGAGGTACCAAATGGAGAAGAATGTACAAAATTCTGGGGTGACATCTGGAATGTCGAAAAGGGGCATAATAGAAACGCTGTGTGGCTGAAAGAGTTGAAGATTGAAATAGATCGTAACATGAAACACACGTAAGACACGGTGAAAGTAGATACAGTAAAAGTTGAAAAACAAAGTAGGAAGCTTCCAAATTGGAAAGCCCCAGG
>RDPX01000303.1:656849-667679 GCA_003991215.1 Morbakka virulenta
ATAATAATGATAATAATAATAATAATTAGTCCGAGCAAACGAAGCGAGAGAAGACTCCTTCGAACAGTCAAAATTTGCTCATGTACTTTTCAGTTAGGTCCTGAAATTGTCACCCTCACGAAGTTCCAAAGAGGTACTTGTAATTGTGACTGGTTAGAAATTGGAATTTTATTATGAAATATCACTCTTCTGAGCAAAATTGTGCTTTAGTAGCAAAACAGTTCATTTAGTGATTTTTTCCAAGCGTCCGTAGTAAAAAGTGGCGTATTTTCAAAATACTTGTTCGTTATATGTTGATCCCACCTGGTAATTATCAAAAGTGCGCGATTTTACTGAAGCTTTGTTTCTGTTTTGAACGACGTTTTTCTTTCCAAATCCAAGTTTTTCAGTTTTTCAGAAGAAGGTAAGTATTTCAACTTTTCTTCAGTGATCCTGGGCATTACATCATTGCAAAATCAAATATGAAATCTGACATGATACTTTCAAGTCTGTGGGAGACCAGATGATTCTTTTCTTTCTAAACGGCGTGATGACGCTAACTTAAGTGTGCTGAACAATGCTGAACATGACATTACAGTACATTTATCTTTTAAATCATGCTCGCTTGCTCACTCGGACATGTTCTACACTTTAAGTGTGGACATCTAGGAGAAATCCAATAAAAACCATGCCAGAAAGAATATCTTTATGGCATTTGGGACCTATCGTCAGGTCTTGGGTGGCAATCTATCTAATGACGATGTACACACTAAACACACTGGGGAAGGGAAACCCTACAGAACAAACCACTCTCATTTTTGAACGATAGATAATGTCTTCTTTTTATGGAAGCAAAGCCAATGGGACTGGAAAAATATAGTGAAGTTTCTCTTACGGCAGAAGGGCTTTGAACCAGGAAGAAGTCTTAGGTCGTTATCTAGCTACTGCTAGTATTAGAGAACCAAGAACAAAATAGACCAAAGAGCCAAACAAGCTTGGAATGAAATATTATATAAAAAGTGACCCCAAAAAGCGGGTATTGAGAAAAAGAATGTTGAATATCTGGAATGAGATTAGAGGGTTTTTATTGAATGAACTGAAATTATCTGCCCAGGCCCTACTTATTAGGACTAATGGGTGGCTATCTGAACTAGAGATCGAGAAGATGAAAATGAGAAATAAGCTGTATCGAAGGAAATCATGAAGTCTCGAAAAACGTAAATGAAGATTGTATCGAAAGTGCAAGCCAGGTGTTGGTGACAAAGATGGTGATATCAGGGTGGAAAGTGAGGAAAATGAATGGAGAAGAAATAAGGATGATGACCGGCTGCAACTTGGTAAAACAATTGTTGTAATAAGAAACAGAAAATCAAATTGTGATACTAAGACTATTGATGCATAGGCAAATTGGTTGGGGCATACTAAGACAAGAAAGTTGAAAGAGAATGCTCCTGAAGTAAACAACTTATGCCCCAACCAATTCACAAGGTGGGATAAATGATATCACGAAAGCTGTAGGGAACGTTGTTGCAAATCCAGTTAAATAGAAAAGCGCGAAAAAAAAGAGAAGCAGGAGTCGTGGTGGTAAAATTGTATGGAGGGTCAAATCAAATCCCCCAGGGAAAAAAGTAAATTGCAATGTATGAAGGGGAAAAAATGAAGAATGAATCGATGATCTTGAGCGAAAATATAGATTAAAAAGAAAGTCTTAAATCTTGTTTTAAAAGAACTTAAACAGAGAGTCTGAGGAAAGGCAGCAAAGATAAAGAAATATGAAAGCAGAATTGAACAGTTTACATAAAACAGGATCTTTTTAAACAACCCAGGGAATTTTGAACAACTAGAGGGGCAAGAAAAACAGAATGATATAATTAATACCTGATGCTAAAGACAGCAGGCAATTTTGGAGGAAAATTTGGAGCGAAAGAGTATTTTACAACGAGAGTGCCGAATAGTTAAAAGAGGTAGAAAAGCAACTTACTGTCACAGGTCAACAACAGGATATAGCGACAACAACAAAACTGTTGACAAGAAAGGCTAACAAACTACCAAACTCGAAAGCTCCAGGTCCAGATGGACTGCAAGGACTCTGGTTGAAAGTGTCAGATCCATCAAACCAAATCTTGCTGCAATGCTGAGTGAATGCGCAAACTAAAAATATAGCAGATTGTTGATACATTGCTTGTGAAGGATAATACTAAAGGAAATGTTACCACAAACGTTCGCCCCATTACGGATGTTAGTAATACCTTGCACTGCTTCATGCTTTTCTCAGGAAGATTTCTTACATTTTTAGCAATTCTGAACATCTCCATACATTCCCTTATATTAAAAGAGGTAGAAAAGCAACTTACTGTCACAGGTCAACAACAGGATATAGCGACAACAACAAAACTGTTGACAAGAAAGGCTAACAAACTACAAAACTCGAAAGCTCCAGGTCCAGATGGACTGCAAGGACTCTGGTTGAAAAGTGTCAGATCCATCAAACCAAATCTTGCTGCAATGCTGAGTGAATGCGCAAACTAAAAATATAGCAGATTGTTGATAAATTGCTTGTGAAGGATAATACTAAAGGAAATGTTACCACAAACGTTCGCCCCATTACATGTTTACAACTAATGTGGAAGCTCCTGACAGGAGTGTTAGCAGATGAAATTTATGTGCACTTAGAAAGAAGAAATTTGTTGCCAGATGAGCAGAGAGGATGCACAAAACAGAAAAGGGGATCGAAGGACCAGTTACTGATTAATCGAATGGTATTGAGTAACTCTAAGAGGAGCAAAGTGGCTCTTGCCATGGACTGGATTGATTATAAGAAGGTCTATGATATGATCCCACATTCGTGCAAAAGGAAATCCATGGAGATATTCGGCGTGGCTGTAAATATAAAGAGTTTTAGGGGAAAAGTATGGACTCATGGCAGACAGATTTGGCATCGGGTGTAGTAAACTTAGAAAATGTGAAGATAAAATGTGGAACGTTTCAGGGAGACAGCTAGTCACATTGATTTTTGTGTCGATATTAATTCACTTAACCATGTTATTAAGAAATATCAAAGCGGACTATGGTTTAGGAAAACAACATGGATTGATAAATAATTTATTATTCATGAATGATTTAAAAGTTTTTAGCAAGACCGAGAGATAACATGAAACACAGATAAACTCTGTCAGAGTATTTAATTCTGATAATCAGCATGGAATTTGGAATGGAAAAATGTAGGATGTTGGTAATGAAGAAAGACAAATTTGCAAAAAAAGTGATGGTATTATGCTTCCAGATGAAAAAGAAATCCGGGAGATTGGTTTAGAGAAAGGTTACAAGTACTTGGGGATATTAAAATCCGATGTAATCAAAGATAAAGATATGAAGGACAGGATAGAGAAAGAGTACTTTAGGCGCGTGAGAAAGATATTAAAGTCAAAGCTGAGCAGAATGAATAGTATCTCGGCCATAAACTCCACGACAATCTTCAATGTGATGTTTGAGGCTGGTATTAAAAAGTGAAATAAGGAAGAACTTGAAAAGTTGGATAGAAAGTCGCGTAATTTGATAACGACTCACGGAATCTTCCATTGTTAAGAAGATGTCAACAGACTATTTGTTAAGAGAAGCCAGAGCAGTAGAGGATTGATTAGCATGAAAGATTGTATGAATATGGAGATCAATAGCTTGCAGAGACATTCAGCAGAAAGTCATGAATATCTGCTGGTTGCAGTGAAGAAAGAGCAATCATTAGGAGAAAATAAAGGAAAGGCAGCAATTCAGTTAGAAAGGCAGGAAATATATAGATACCGAAGCTTACATGGACAATTTTTATAGCTACAAATGATGTTCGAGACGAAAAAACGTGGCAGTGACTGAGGATATGTAGCATAAAGAAAGAGACCGAAGGGTGATCAGAACCGAATACATAAGGAAAGTTATAGAAAAGAAAGATATCGTTCCAAAGTGCAGGATGTATGATGAGTGAGAGGAAACTGTATCTCATGTTTTGCCAGAGTGCAAAATGTTGGTGCAGTGTCAGTATAAGAACTGGAGACACGAGAAAGTTGCACAGGCTCTACATTGGGAAGTTTGTAAATAGTATTGGTTACAAGCAGGTGAGGAATGATATGATCACCGCATTGAACCAGTTATAGAAAATGAAAAGGTTACAGTCATGTGGGATGTGAAAATTTAGACGGAGAAAGAGATTGAACACTGTAGATCCGACATAGTCATTCAATGTAAAATAAGCAGAAAATGTTACATTGTAGACGTCGTCTGCCCATTTAATACTAGAGTAAAAGATAAGGAGAGAGAAAAGGGTGAAAATACCAAGATTTAAAATAGAAATTGAAGAGAATTTTGTAATCCCAAGAAATAGTCATCATCCCGATCATCATAGGAACTTCATGAACAGTAGGTGATATCTCAAGTGTTAAAATTGGAACAATTTTAGCTCATCATTTTTTTTGAAAGAAGAGGACGCGAAGTTGCTGAGTTTTCAAAGACGATGATAGGTTTATAGCGCAATTATAGCCAACGTCAAAAGGAAGCATTTGTCTATGAACTGCCTCAAGTTTTATTAATGCCTATATGGTTGATACTTTATACTTTTGGTAGATCATAAGCCAATACTGGCGTTCTTTGCAATTAAAAAGAAAACTCCCTCATTAACAAAAAACCGTTTCTTTAGATTGGTATTCCATGTAAACCATACTTATCATAAAATTGAGTATCGGAAAAATGCTCGTCACACTTTCCCATCACAAGTCACGGGAGCACATTTACAACACGATTGGCACACAAATCCCATGATTAAGAAAGCGCAGCATTTTAAGTACTGAAATTAAAATACACCACAGAGGATGCATTGCAGGTTTTTATTTGTTCAAGTGATCCACCAATTCATCACCGTTTCCCTGCTTTTCATCTTATAATGAGAGTTGGCTTCACAAAATAAAGAGACAGAAGATATATAAAAATACTGATATCTATGAAGGGGGTTTTTTCCGATGGAAGGCCTACCCTCCTCAAGGTTGCATGAAAGTGAAAGGGAGGCTAAAAATAAAGTGAACAGACTTTGGTCATGTGACTTCTAAGAATAATTGGGAAGTGCTCTCTTGTTGCATTGTCAGTTGAAAGAGAAAGCTGAGCAGTTGGATAGACGTGATCATCGTGATCATACTTGGTTAGACGCTGTAGTTTTTACTGCACTGTTCATACCAGGTAAGGTGAGCTGTCAAGACATTTAGATTTATGCCACTCAGTTTATATATATTTGGTGAACGGCAAAAAAAAATCAACCAAACGTAGTTTAGAACTGTCATTTTCATGTTTTGTTGATTTTTTTTGTCGTTCGCCATCTGACAAATAATATTAATATTAGTAATATTCTTACATTGTTGAGCACTGTCGATAGCTAGTAATTACTTCGATACTGGTATATATGTATATAAATATATTTATTTATTTGTATCGTTTACAGTTGCAAGTTTAATAGTAAGATTCGGCAGCCATCTCAAGTTTTCGTTGGGGGTACAAAGTTCACCCATTCCAGCAGCAAGTCTGATTGATTTGCAAGCTTTGATGATGTGCTTGGTGAAGACTCCCATGTAAATAAATTGTTTAAAGGAATTATTTCCTGTGATCCATTAATTGATAGTTAAATTAAGTGCAGAACATATCGCAATATTTTTTCTGTATTTGTGCAGAACACCTGTATTAGGACAAACCTGTCGCGGTGCTAGCGTTACTACAATTGCTCAATATCGTTGCGTTTTCCAAAAGTTTACAAATCTTGTTAGCCCTACAGATCGCAATATACAGAAGGCAAAAGTTTAATTATTAAAGATTCTAAAGGTACCTGATTTGTTTGGATTTGATTCCATTAAATACGTACTATTTCGAATTCCAAACGGCCCCCTATCCTTGATTCCACGAAACTTTCGTGGCAAAATTCAAGTGGCTTTGCATTGTTTTGGGTACCGATGCGGTGCACCGGTTGAAAGGGGGGGGGGGAGAAAAAAGATTAGAAAAGTAAAGTGCCCCATAACCATGGGATAAGTGTAAGTATTCCAAGAAATAGGGGTATACACCAACGCGTAAAACGTTTCTGAGGGAGCCACTATGACAAAATGAAACATTGTTTTCAGCATGAGTGAAAACAAATTGTTAGACACTTAAAAAACACTACATCCTGCAGGAGCAAATGTAGGTTATTTGAGGGTTCTCAGACTGGCATCTTGAACAGAGCACAGCGGATTTCATCATAACAATTTTTTTCTGGTCATGTAGTTCAAAATGCTGGTAAGCCCTTTATCCTATCTTCTTCTTCTTTATATTTCGGCTGCTCCCTTTAGGGATCGCCACAGCGGATCAGTTTCTTCCATTTTTCACGGTTCGTCGCATCTTCACTCCTCACTTTACCCTATCATTTCCTGAAATTTGACCTCTTTCTACTGGTGATGAAAAATGGACTTCGCCTAATGTCGATCCCTTAGCTTTTATGAGTTGCTTGCATTGCAGATCAGGTGAATCGATCTAAATACATTTTTGACTGTTGTTAATATCACTGCTTACATTTGTTGATTTTAACGTCATTTCCCCCTGCAATTGGGGCTCAGACGGTGCCCTTCAGAGGAAATTTGTTTGTGCAGTAAGGAATTTCAGTATCGTACACATCATTGCACAGTAACAAGATGTAAATTCTGAATTTCTGATGATTGACAAGCCATTTGAATATTTTTTTAATTTATTTTTGCAGACCACTGCCTACCTGCACACCTAACTATAATGGCCAACTCTGCATATCTAACTTTTCATTGTATTTAGAAGTTGTTCTGTAAAATTAAGTTCTGTTTATCTGCTGACTTTCCACAACCATCCAGTTGAGGCCTAAAAGCAGTAGATTACAAGGATGAAATTGGAATACAATCAAGCAAAAAATATATTGGGGGTTCAGCAAAATTATCTTGTTCTTGGGAAAAATTGTGTATTACAAGTCAATTGGTTCAACTGATCAAGATGTTCAAGATAAATTCCCTTTCCTTATTTGCCAAAATTAGGATGTCTGTAGAGTTCGGATAAATTTTGAAAATAATTTTGGTGACAAAGGTCTCCTAAAAATTTTATTCATATTTTTCTAATTGCTTGAAATACAGTGTAGTTGATGTATGAAAATTGAGGCACACTTTGAACAGTGGTAATAAAAACAAGTTTTCCTTATTTTGTTTGCCATCAGCCTTCTCTTCCAGCAAATAGTTTGACACTGTCCAGTCACGAGCTGGTTGATATGAGTGCTAATAGTTGTATTTAGCTTTGCGTTTCATGTTTTATAAATATCCACGAATGTTTTGGTTTTGAATCCAGTTTTGATTTTTAAGTGAGGTCTAAATAGGAGTTAAAATGTCTTATTTTGTTGTTATCTAACTCAAGACACAAAATATTGGATAACTTGGATAAATTATGTTAAAATTTATTGCCTCGCAGAGGAATTTTTATTGGGACTGGTTGGATTCAATTAACAGAATGTTTACCACAGTTTTTCCTGACAATGCAAACTTGCAGCAAACAAAATCAAATACTTGATCCATAGATAGGCCCCACCCAACCAACCAACTAATTTAATGTAGAAAACTTTGTTAGTTTACTGAGTTAATTTACAAGACATTTTTGTTCATTAAAAACAGGGCAATTCCCAAGGAGATTTATTGTTTCAATTTTGTTCTCTTGGAGAAAGTTGTAGTTGTTGTAACACAGTGAATGACATGTTAAGCACCAGGCTAATCTAGGGTATTAAGTATTGGATTAATGATAAAGCCATTCAGGAAAACCATTAGACAAAGGTTTTGTCAATTTTTCCAAATATAACAGTTGCATTACCTAATGTAACTGGTTTAGAGGTCATTGCTAGTTAGGAATTCACTGTAAAAAACTCGTATCAATAACAATCAGTTAACCTCAAGATGATGTTACTAAACTAGGCCAACAAACAGCAGGTCAAGTTTACTGCATACTGTCATGTTAATTTGAGGGGCCAGAATATGCAAAGTTCATTGGTCTTTGTCCAAATACAAAATATTTTCTTCTGAAGGTGAATGGGCATATATAGAACAAGAGATTGCTTATCCTGAGTGACACTTAAAATTTTACTAAGTGCCTTGGTTGTATGCACCTTGTTTTTTTTATTTTGATAGTAATAACATTATGTTACCACTAATGATAGTCACTGTACAAGGCCCAAATATTATACTACATTCCTGGCTCCAGGCAGTACATTTTAGCATTGTTCCAACTAAGTGACAAAACAACCATTGACCCTTCTTCTAAGAATAGAATCTTCTTCATCAATATCCACCATTACTGATTTTAGGCTGAGGTACTTTAATAGTTATTGGAGGAAAAATCACTAAATGTCAATGTTTTACAGCTACAGCATTAACAGGAGTGTGTTATTTTCACTGGGAAGGATGTTGCAAAGGAAATTTGTTGGTTCCAGACAAAATGTAATTGAGCAAGTATTCACCTTTACTATTTGGGCACTGCCTACTGTTTTAATTCTTAAATCCAATGAATTAATTCAAATGACTGAAGACTTGTGTACCAAATTTATGATTTATTTGTTATCAAAATTAGAAAATAAGATCACTTATTATGCTACAATAATGCCTGTTTACAGGCTTGTCTGGATTGTTTTGGACATATTAGATTATTTTAGGATTTTTTTACCAGTTGTAAACACCAGAGTGACACTTTTATTCTATTGATAGCTGTCTAATGCATTTTATCATTAACAATAGTTTTTCAAGGGACTGGAAAAACATGTTTAACATGAGTATACATTTCATGATGCCATCTTGATTACTGAAACAATACACACCAGAGAGTTTAAGAATTTTGAGCAATTTAGCCAACAAATTATCATTTGTTGCTTGCTTTCAACTTAAGAAACCAAATTAATTACTGATGGAAACAAAAAACTGTTCTTATGGTGACATAATTACTACAGTTGGTATTTAGCCAGCTAACCCAGATTCAAGCTATTTTGCAAATGCAACCAGCTAGAATGTTACGTAACATAAGTTCTTTTTTTAATTTATTTGCAGGTATTTTTTGCCAGTTTTATCATCCGTTCTTACACCTTTATCTTATCTATTTTTTAAATACCACAGTTCTTTAAGTTGTGAAAAAGAGTCTTCAGCAAGGTCAAAGTAGGTACACTATTGCCTTGAATTTTAATACCAGTTTGAGGACTGGTAAAGTATAGTCTTTCTCTCACAGGCAGGTGAAGTGCTCTTCAGCCTTGGATGGCAATCACCTAGAGATGGTGTCTCAACAAAAACACTGGTCCCCATTACATTACATTACATTGGTGTCAGGAAGGGCATCCAGCCTATAAAAACACTGCCTCGTCATACCATGGAATGACATCCAAAAACATCCTGTATAACTGCGTAAATGAGACTGGAAATAATTTAAGTGAAGGTGTCATACATGGTAGGACTTTTGTTTGATGTACCGGTAGGCAAAATAAGACTGTTATCAACCTCTTCTTCAGACTCTGTAGTCTGAATGTGGGAAGTTTGAGAGGTAGCAGAGTTTTTGAGCAAAGACATATTGATTTGTGCTGCATCCAAGAAACACAATGAAGAGGGAAATCTGTAAGAATGATAGAAGGAAAAAAGGCAATATAAAAGCTATTTTGGATTGGCAATGGAAAAGGAACAGGTGGAGTAGGTATCTTTGTGGCAGAGAAACGGATTGACAAGGTGATTGATGTCAAATGTGTAAGTGATTGAATTATGCTAATTAAACTGATGACAGGTGAGACAATCTTCACAGCAATATCAGTGTATGCACCACAGTGTGGCTTAAGTGAAGAAGTCAAGGATGAATTCTATGACAGTCTCATTGTAGTCACTGGTAAGCTGGCAGAGAAAGAAGTTGTTGCTATTGCAGGTGATCTAAATGGCCATGTTGAAAGAACAACATCTGGGTTTGAGGGAGTCCATGGAGGAAATGAATATGGTGACCAAAATAGGGAGGGTGAAAGAATTCTAGAGTTTGGACTTGCCATGGACATGTTGGTAGTGAATACTATTTTCAAGAAAAGGATTAGCCATCTGGTAACATATGAGTCTGGGACAGCCATGACTCAAGTGGACTACATTTTGGTAAAGTTGAAAGGCAGGAAGTATTTGCAAGATGTAAAAGTGATACCTGGTGAAGAATTTGTGACCCAGCTGTTATATTGCGAGGTGCCGAGAATGTAATGTAAAAATATAATAATGATAGTATAATTGGTATGCTGACATAATGATATAACACCAGCAAAAGCCAGTAATTTATGACTTCAGGATTAAGAAAGTATCTAAAGTGAAATGAAAGTATATCCCAAGTAGAAAGGTGTGGAGACTAAATGATGGACAAGTAAAGCAGGCCTTTGAAGATCAAACGAATGGAATTGTGGGTGCTAGTCCAGGATAGCATAAGCAGTTGGGTGAAGGAGGTGTTGTAGGGTGGGGGGGGTGGGGGAGGGCAAGTGAGATTACAGAAGTAGAACTGCTGAAAGCCACAAAAGACAAAAAATGTTGGAAAGCCATAATTGCCAACGTCATGAAATAACAGGGCACCAACACAGACGGACAGTCCAGGAAAAGACCTAGGAAGTGTGGGTGAGCAATGGGAGAAGATCAAGGATGCACCTTTGAAAGCCACAGACCAAGTCTGTGGCTAGACAAAAGGGCCTCCATGTCATAGCGTGACATGGTGGTGGAATGCTTTTGTTGAGAATTATGTGAAAGAGAAGAGAAAGCTGTGGAGTCAATGGGAAAAGGGGTTAGTTAACAAAGAAAGGTATCT
>RDPX01000303.1:668623-720529 GCA_003991215.1 Morbakka virulenta
TGCAACTCGCACACAAAATTAGTATTTACAAGGATTGATTTTTGCTTAGTCATGATGACTTGCTTATTATTATGTAATGTCTATAATTGGTATGCTGACATAATGATATAACACCAGCAAAAGCCAGTAATTTGTGACTTCAGGATTAAGAAAGTATCTAAAGTGAAATGAAAGTATATCCCAAGTAGAAAGGTGTGGAGACTAAATGATGGACAAGTAAAGCAGGCCTTTGAAGATCAAACGAATGGAATTGTGGGTGCTAGTCCAGGATAGCATAAGCAGTTGGATGAAGGAGGTGTTGTAGGGTGGGGGGGGTGGGGGAGGGCAAGTGAGATTACAGAAGTAGAACTGCTGAAAGCCACAAAAGACAAAAAATGTTGGAAAGCCATAATTGCCAACGTCATGAAATAACAGGGCACCAACACAGACGGACAGTCCAGGAAAAGACCTAGGAAGTGTGGGTGAGCAATGGGAGAAGATCAAGGATGCACCTTTAAAAGCCACAGACCAAGTCTGTGGCTAGACAAAAGGGCCTCCATGTCATAGCGTGACATGGTGGTGGAATGCTTTTGTTGAGAATTATGTGAAAGAGAAGAGAAAGCTGTGGAGTCAATGGGAAAAGGGGTTAGTTAACAAAGAAAGGTATCTGGAGGCCAAGAGAGCATCTAGGTGAGCAATCTACAAAGCAAAGATGGATGCTGAGAAAAGAAGGTTTCCAGACACAATGCGTAGAGATGACCAGAAGAATGAAGTCTTCAAGATAGCTAAGCAGATGATCAAGACTAATCAGGATATCATCGGAGAAAAGTGTGTCAGGAATTATGTTGGAGAACTTGCAACAAGTGAACTTGAAAAGAAGAATGCCTGGAAGTGCTATTGTGAGAGATTGTTGAACACAGAGTTGGGTTGGTTTTTTTGTCTTAACATCATTTTCCCCCAGTAACTGGGGCTCAGATGGTGCCCTTCACAGGGTGGATTTGGCAAGTAGGAATTTCTTGGCTGGATCGGATGTCCTTCCTGATGCCAACCAATGGCTTTTTTATTTGTGAAATTTCAGTCACCCACTCTGGGAATCAAACCCAGAATTCATGGTTACGGTGCAGTTGCACTAAACATTAAGGCATGAGTCCTCACATACTTTTCTTGGGACAGAGAAAATCTTGGAGAGGTAGAAACAGTATCTGGACCAGCCATTCTTATTGAGAAAGAAATGGGGAGGGAAGCAGTAAAGAAAATGAAGAAAGGCAAAGCAGCCAGTCCTTCAGGAGTTGTGGCAGAGATGTTCAAAGGTGCAGGTGAGAGAGGTATAGAGATGATCACTGATCTAACAAATCAGATCATAAGAGATGGTATCATTCCTGAGAACTGGGAAATAAGTACAATTATCGATTGTTACAAAGGAAAAGGAGAAGCTCTAGAAGGAGGTAATTACAAAGGATTAAAGCTAATCAACCAATTCCTGAAAGTTGTTGAAAGAGTTCTGGAAAAACAAATTAGAATTGAAATAAACGTTGATGACATGCAATTTGGTTTTATGTCTGGACGAGGAACTATTGATGCCATTTTTATCCTTAGACAAATGCAAGAGAAGTACCTTGGGAAGAAAAAGAAGCTGTACTTTGCCTTTGTGGATTTGGAAAAAGCCTTTGACAGATTGCCAAGAGAAGTTGTTTGGTGGGCTTTACAGAAACTAGGAGTAAGTGAATGGCTGATTAAGGTTGTTCAGACAATGTACAGAAATGCTAAAAGTTGGGTAAGGGTCAACAGTTCGTGTTTTGGAAGCACTGTCAAGAGAGTTTCAAAAGAGTTGCCCAGAGGAATTGCTATATGCAGATGACCTGGTTCTCTCCAGCGAGACATTGGATGGTCTACTTGCTAAGTTAGAGACTTCGAAGAAGGGATTGGAAGGTAAAGGTTTGAGAGTGAACATGGAAAAGACAAAAGTGATGGTCAGTGGTCGCAATTTAGGAAAGCCATTGGAGAAAGTTTTCCTGTTCAGTATGTGGGAAGGGAATTGGGAGCACCTCAATCTATTGTGGTACTTGCAAGCTCTGGGTACATAAACGGTGCAGTGGAATAAAGAGCAGACTGACAGAAAGTAACCATTTTAGCTGCAAGAGGTGCTTAGAAGGACAGGCAACCTGTGGGTTAGACCTATGGAAAGTGCATTTCCATTCACAACCAGAACATCATCAAAATAATTCACTCCTTTGGAAAGTCAGACAGCTTTATCAAACATACCTAGTAAGATCCCCTTTTCATCTGGTAGCGCATCCCCTGCTTCCTTGCTGAGGGGTAATTTTTCCTCCTCTTCTTTTAAAGATGCACATAGCCAACTTCAGACTTCACAGTGATGTGGACAGCCTTCAGTATAGGTATTTACATTATGTACTACATAAGTGATGCGATCGATACCAGTTTGAACAGTTACCACAAGTTGAAACCTAAAATGAGTTCCTTTTAAATACAAAATATTCAAATGGCATAAGCTAAAAAACGAGAGATGATCATAAGTTATTTACAATATTTAAATCTTAAAAAAATAAATAAAAAAGGAGATATGATAGGTAGGTTTTGCACAGGAAGAAATTACACTGTTTGTATGACCATTTTGTTATTTAAGTTTTGAGTTGTTGAAAAGAGCTGAAATCTTTAAAAATCCTGCAGAAGTGATTGCCAAAGGCATTGGCCTTTGTATCTGATGGTTTGATTTTTTGAAAGACCCGTCAGAATAGCTCCAAATTTGCCCTCTTTCTTCAATTTTTCTAATTACCCTAACCAGAGCACTGCAGCCTCTCCAAAAGCAAGACATTTAATACGATGATTTTGATGATCCATTTTCAACTATTTTAGTATTCATAATTCTTAATTCTTTCAAGACTATTGGAAAACTTTATAGACTGTTGATTGGGCACTCCTAGGCCTTTAGTTATTCTTTGATATTTTTTGTCTTGTGTAGTGAGCTTACACCAGCTTTTTTTTCATCTGGAAATAAACACTGTTGTACAGGTTTATTCAAAATTACTTTTTACTGTCTTGCAGTGATATCGTTTTATACTGTAAGCGTTTGTAGAGAAATGTGTAAAACGGTAGTTGCCTTGGAGATTGAACTTCCTTTGTCATTCCATTTGAGTTTTTGATTCAGCAACTGATTTTCCTAAAATTAGCTTTTATATTTAATTTCTGTCTAATATGCAATTTGAACATATGCAATTTGAACATATGCAATTTCTATTTAATTGTGAGCATTCGTTATCACAGAAATATAATTAACTCCTATTGGAATATTGGCTGCCTTAGCTATGCATACCAACGGGATAGAACTCATTTGACTCAAGGTTGACTAACTTATTTGATCTTTATCAAAATTAATGAGAATTAGTTAAGGTAAAATAGTATCTGAGTTTCAACTTCTTACACTTCTGTCCACTTTTTCAATCATATACCTGTGGTTCCGATGATGACCATCAAGAATAAGACAAACGATGAAACACGATATTGTTACGATATATTATCTTCTATAACTATTTTCTATCGATAATTTCCAAAAAATGATTACACTGTTATTTGCTTGTTTCAACTCAGCTTAATTCAACGATTTTCTCGGGAGCTAAATTTTACCCGTTTTATACTAGTTTTGACAAGATTCTGGAATATTCTATAAAAAAAGGATTATGAACAATAGGCATAATTGTGCAATGTCATGGAAAGTTTCAGTCCCCTAGTACCAGTCACCTATTTTGCAACGTCATCCTTAGTCAGGTTTCTCACTGTTTACACGTGTAAAATAGCATGTCTACAAAATTTCCGGATTTCCCTCGCATGGCCTTCTGTTCAACCTGTTTATTTCTACCATTCACTGATTTGGTAAATAAAACTTGTGACTGTTTTTGTTCAGAAGTACCCCGTAGTTCTGTATTTTCTCATGGTAGCATCACTGGGCTGAATTGGCTTTCCTCGTTATGGTAAGTAGTCTCATATAGCAACTGATTTCTTAGAAAACAGCGAAATTTATTGACGAGTCCCCAGCCAAAAGCGATATATACATCCAACTGAACAGATCAGATCTTTTTTCCTTGTTGGCTTTTTTGAAATTAGATGGGTTGAAGATGAAATTGTGGCCTTGCGTGCTGTTGAGGTTTGGCAATTCATTGCTAACGTTGTGCATCATCCCCCTTGTGTGAGTCTAAACGTTCAAAAAATAGTAATGCATATGGCATATTGGTCAAGTATCTCACTGATAATTTGGTTGTTTTAGAATTTCAATTTTGGAAGTTTCGATTATTTACGTGCAATTATTGCTACTGAAGCTGACGAACGATACAAATCAATTAAAATTGATATTTAAAGGAAAGCAAATATCCAGCCTTACAACTTCCTGCATCTCTCTACAACATCAAAAGTGCTAATTTCATCTTCAAAGGCAAGTGAAATACAAAATATAAGTTTAAAGAGTTCCCTCACTGGTGCTACAAAATACTGTTATCAAACAGCAAGGAAGCATCCCACTGAAGAATATTTTTGTGTGCTCTCATGGCAGCTTGGCTCCCAAGTATATGGCTAGTAACAAAGCAGATACTATGAGCGAGTTCACAAAAGTAGTTGACAATTTGTGTGAAAATAAATATTTCACATTGAAAGACTCGGATAATGCCAAATGGCAGGATGAATAATTCGTCAATGATGTCATCCCTATGAGTTTATTTATTTCAATATGTTAAAAGACCAACAAGGTGATTCCGTTGAAAAGTATTTGAACAGTTGTAACAAATGTAAGGACTTATAGAAAGCTTTAATAATTATGGGGTGTTTTTTACTACATGGTCAAGTCCAAATCAATGTGTCCATTACTATCAACAGAGATTATGCTGTTAAAGATACCAAGATATAAGTATATGAAATTTTAAATGGAAATTAAATGTTTATATCTTGTAGGTCAGCTGCTTTGAGGTGTGGGCGTGATTTAGAAGAAAATCAAAAGACAGGGGTTACTTCTGAAAAGGACAAGAAAACGGCAACCGATTAATGAGGAGGTAGACAACGTTGAAAGGAAGCGTATGCAAGTTAAGTGATGCATCACCAAGTTAAATGATTATCTTGAAGGCTGCTACAAGGAAGGCAAAGATAAGTTGTTATTAGTACCAAGGAAGGAATTGTCTCCCAATTAAAGGTTTCGCATTGTTTCATCACACCTGTTTATAGACAGAAGGCAAGGTACAGGTTTATTTTGAACATATGCACTATTTTTCAAGAGGACCAGTTGTCTTGAAAGATTAACATATTGACTGGTAAGTAAGACAACAATTAATTTTTTAATGGAGCTCACATCAGAATGGAAGTTATATTTGTCATTAGTTTTTGCATCCTTAGTAAATTTATTACAAATGAATTAAGTGACTTTGTCAGTGTAAAACTCAATTAGGGTCACTGTTAATTCGGAAGTAGCTAAACTAGGAACAGATATTGCCCAAGTAAACTCTTCACAGGCAGACACAACAGTGTGATGCTATCTGTTGACATGCTATGTATCACCATGGTTTTTTTTGTTTTTGCATTATGTATTTTGTATTTGGTCTTGCACTTTTACTTTTACTACTTTCTCCTTAGCATCTTGTGTTGCATTATTTTTATCTTCAGTCTAGATCACTCCGCCAAAGCCTGTCACAAGCCAGGTAGAGAAAGAAGGAGGGTTGGGTGTAAGGCCAGCCACCTCTCCATGTTAAACCTTTCGAACTACAGAAACAGCAAGAGGTGACCAACCCAGTCAAAATCCAAGGCGTCGAGGCGTCGAAACATCTTTAAGGTCACTTAAGACAACTTCTTCGCCTGCAGTGTCTCTTGTTGTATCTATGACGAGTATGAAGCAAAGCCGCGAGGAGCTTCATACCCTGAGCTCCCAAATCTTCTCCGCAGAAACCAAACAAAGATTGAAACATGGAACGTAAGAACCATGCATGACAGTGGAAAATTAGTTAATTTGTGAAATGAAGAACTGCGGACTAGCAGTCTTGGGGTTGAGTGAGATCAGGTGGACAGGGTAAGGCAGACAGTCGAGTGAAGGATTCACAGTATTGTATTCTTGGGATGACGAAGAACCCATGGGAGGGTAGGACTTGATAAGGAAGCAACGGCCGCATTAATTGGATGGGGCTCTGTATCAGACAAGATTATAACAGCCAGACTGAATACAAAAAAAGTTAAGACACCAACGGTGGTAGCTGATGAAGAAAGCAAAGACACGTTTTACACTCAGTTACAGGATACCATGGACAATCGTCTGAGTCATGTATAAAAATAGTAATGGGTGACTGGGATGCACAAATCGGGCCAGTCAGAGGAGGATTACCAAGCATAGTAGGCCCTTTTGGATCAGCTACCAGCACCAATAACAACAGAGAGAACGATAGAGTTCTGCAACAAAAACGATTTGCGAACGTCAAACATGTCTATTTATAAATGGACGTGGACATCTCCAGGCAATGCCACATTCAACGAAATGGACTACATTTGCATAAGAGACAAATGTGGTACGTCTTTCCAAGATGTGAGAACTTTCAGAGGAGCAGATGTTTTCTCGGGCCAACATCTCCTGGGTGGAAAAATCAGGATTAAGATGAAACGAGTGAACAAACAGAAAAGACCTGAGACCTTTGCGATAGAGAAGCTAATAAACTCCAAAGTGGCAGACAGATTCCAGAACGATCTATCAAATAGATTTGCCATCTTTCAAATGGGATGCAAACAGAAGCCATCACAGGAAGTGCTACCAACTTGTTGGAGAGAGGACAGTCAAGAATCGCTCAGGAGAAATACAAAGGATGGACAAAGCTGTCAAAAGAGGTAGCAGGAAGGACAAAAAGGAATGGTTTGAAAGAAAGGCAAAAATGGCACAAGTCGCAGGAGAGCGCATTGATACAGGTGAGTTATTCAAAACAGCCAAGCAAAACTAGCGGGGAAGAGTAACTCGTCAAATATGCTAGTGAAAGACAAAAATGGAAAAGTACTGGTTGCTGAACAAAATGCAAGATGGGAAGAACACTTCAAAGAAGCTCTAAATCAACCTGGTCCAATCAACCAAAATGACTGGCATAGCATAAACCCCGAACCTTTACAAGTAGAGTTAGGACCCATTACAAGAGAGGAGATAACAAACGTGATCATAAAGATTAGGAACGACAAAACTGCTGGTTTGGACGCAGTAAGTGGTGAGTTGCTAGAAACAGGTAGGGAGGGCATCAACAGTGTACTTCAGTTAAATGGAATAGCGGGATAATTGTCAAGCTGCCAAAGAACGGCGATCTGTCAAACTGTAACAACGGGAGGGGTGTAACTCTCTTATGCGTGACAGGAAAAGTTTTCAGCAGGATATTATTGAAATGACTCCTCGATCCAATAGACCATAGGCTGCGCGAAGAACAGGCAGGGTTTAGGGAAGGCAGGTCATGTTGTGAACAAATATTTGTGCTGAGAAACTTGGTTGAGTAGAGTATAGGATGCAACTCACCTCTGGTGCTAACCTTCATTGACTTTTGGAAAGCTTATGACAGAGTTCATAGGGATTCACTCTGGAAGATAATGAAATTTTATGGTATTCAAGAAAAAGTATCAAGATAACAACGTCAACCGTATTTTCACCCCACCTGTGGTGTTAGAACAGCCACGGAGACAACTGAAGAGTTTGAATTGCCGTCTGGGGTCAGACAAGGCTGCACAATGTCATCTTTCCTCTTCATCCTGTGCACAGATTTTGTTATGAAAAGAGCGATGTCAGGAGACAATCATGGAATAGCCTGGGAAATGACAGCAAGTTAACTGATCTAGCTGATGGCATTGCGTTAGTGTCGAAAGACAGTGAAGCCTGTTGAAAAATGACAAACAGGCTACAAGTCGGGAGTGCTACGTTAGGGGAAACCATCAATGGACGAAATAGCAAAGCAATGATGGTCAGAAGGAGGTCAGAAGCCAACCGATATTAGTCGACGGGAACCAAATAGAGACGGTCGAGAAGTTCCCATACCTGGGTAGTACTATACCAAAGACGGATAAGTGGACACGGACATAAAAATCGCCTAGTTCGAGCCAGTCCAGCCTTCAGGTCAACGAGAAACTGCTGGAGATCCAACCAGATTAGCATCAAATAAAGATTACTTTGTACATAGTGAAAGTCGTCCATACGGCGTTTTATGCCAGTGAAACTTGGAAGTGCACGAAAATAATCAGGAACAAATTGGAAAGCTTTCATCATAGAAATTTAGGAAGGATTCTTGGAATTAAATGGCGAGATAGAATTACAAACAAGGAAGTAATGAGAAGTACAAAGCAAAGGCCGCTGCAAGTGATAGTGGAAGAAAGGCGATGGATGCTGGCAGGATACACTCTCCGGTTGCCTACTTGGCGTCTCGCACACCATGCAACATCTTGAAGACCAGCAGAAGAAAAAAGAAGACAGGGCTGGCCAGTTATAGCATGGCAAGCTACTTTAAGGGAAGACAAAGAGAAACAGGGTGTGCAAATGCATGGCATTCAAGCCTTGGTCAGAGACCGAACATGTTGGAGTCATCTTGCTCCCCGATCCCTCACTAAGGAACTAAGGTCCAAGGTAAGGTCAGATCAGAATTTCCATTATTGAAATTTAGATGTAGCTGAATGTAAAACCTTGCAGATTGGTATTCGTTATAATTTTTAATATCAGATTCATCAGAGAAAGCTTCAATACTTTCCGAATGATCTAATGCTTCCTCAACATAAATCACTTCTTTCTCGTTTTTCAAAGCTTTTGTTCCTCTATGACATGCAAAACTGAATTTTATTCACAGAGGCTATGGTAACATCCAAATAAGTAAATGTAAATGAGCATATGCTTCTTTTTCGTAGCTATCCACAGATGCCAGCTAAATCGAAGTATTTATGAGCAGTTCATACAATCGGCTGGAGTCCATTATTTAAGTTTTCATTGTTTCACAAATTATTGCTTTCCCCCCACGCAGTCAAGCTCAACTTTTATGTTACAATAAAACTCTGCTAAAAGCACTGAGATCCAAGGAGAGAAAAAATATGGCTTCCTAGCTCATGTCAAAATTATCCATGTTAATGCTTTGTCGATTAGCTTTTGAAGCAGCAGGCCATACTAAACTCTTTTGTCACCGGAAATTTACAGAAAAGGGTCCCTGAAAATTAGCGACCAGGAGATCCCAATAACTTCTAGGTCTTCGTAAAGAATCCAAAAATTAATGGGATGGTTTAAAGTTCATTCGTTACCCAGGGCTTTTACTTGTCATAGAGAAGTAGCGTATTGTGAAAAACATTCTGTGTTATAGGCTTATTGTGGTGAATGATTTTATTTAGAAACTATATTTGCTCATCAAACCTTTTCAGTTGGGGTAAAAAGTTCTTAGTCTGAATCTGAATCTGAAGATCCCATTGAGATGTTGATTGTGGGCATGTCGCAGGAGGGTGACGACTATAGAAATGACTAAGTTCATATGAAACGAGAGCAGAAACTAGGAATTTTGCACTATTTTATCTTGACTATTATCATTTGATGGGAATCTTGGGACAAACCTTTTTAAGCGTACATTCTCGTAACTGAAATTAACAGAAAAATAAGGAAAAGTCCAATTTGATATACTATTAAGTTAAACATGAAAATGGGGAAACCTGCTTTCTTTTTCTTCAACGGTCAATTTCAAGTGACAGGGACAAATCCAATGTTCAGAGGTGAGTATTTGGCTTTTCAGGTTAAGATAAACCTTTACATTTTTCTAATATATATATATATATATATATATATATATGTAAACCTATTTCATTGTATTTTCTATAGGCTTTGTACATGTAATGAAGTTAATTCTTTTTTACATCTTAATATATTGACAAAATCTGAAATTTTGAACTTTAATTGATGGTCACGTTATTAGAAATAAGCATTTTTTAGAGAGAAAAAATTGTATTAAGAGTAGAAAATCGTAAATACCAATTCTGGAACACTGTCGGATAAAAGTTAAATTTAAAAATTTAAGTTTCATTCAAGCCGCACTTTTCCAATGAAAATGGCCTTTTTGCCTTTTCCTAAATTGCCAACCCCTTACCCACTGCCGTAACCCTCATCTGCGACCNTTTCTAATATATATATATATATATATATATATATATGTAAACCTATTTCATTGTATTTTCTATAGGCTTTGTACATGTAATGAAGTTAATTCTTTTTTACATCTTAATATATTGACAAAATCTGAAATTTTGAACTTTAATTGATGGTCACGTTATTAGAAATAAGCATTTTTTAGAGAGAAAAAATTGTATTAAGAGTAGAAAATCGTAAATACCAATTCTGGAACACTGTCGGATAAAAGTTAAATTTAAAAATTTAAGTTTCATTCAAGCCGCACTTTTCCAATGAAAATGGCCTTTTTGCCTTTTCCTAAATTGCCAACCCCTTACCCACTGCCGTAACTCTCATCTGCGACCTCATCAGAACCTCTCACTAACCTTATTAGACAGCCATGTATCTATAAAGCAGCCTTTCCCTCCCTAAGCCCTGTCTTTAGTCCATCTTGGTCTCTACGGTCTTAAGAACCTTTTGTAGTTTGTTTAAAATCCACATCACGTTTGTGTGCATACTCATAAAACATCCCTTCTCCTACTTCATGCAGTGAAAGAGTGATTAATTTCTTTTCCACCCTCTTTTTCTTTCATATACATCCTAGTGGTTCTGACTTGGTGGTAGAATACACCTTAAATTCTCACCTCTTTTTGATGGGGGGGGGGGGGGGGATTCCGTTACTTTCAATTATACAACACTCCAATCTGGTACTCCGGCAGAGTAACTGATTACGACGATTTCTCGTGCATTTAAAGGTCCAATAAATTTGCCTTCATGAAGTTTGGAGCTTGCAGCGAGTTTCACTTGGCTTGGATACCCATCTCTGAATTTTTCTTTCCCTTTTTTCTGCCTTACGTCTGTCCCTTTCAAGAATCCTAGGTATTTGTACCCAATTGCACACTTGCATACTACAAGTGATGAATTCACAAGCCAGATGCGAACTCGAAGAAAATGCAAAGTGAATGTGGTGGCTTCCTTAGCTCGACCCCAATCCTTTTTTTAATTGCCATACTAGAAACATATGGGCCAAGTTTGAGTGCCCTTTTCTTTGATTACGTTTCTATTGTTTGCATATTTACAGGATGCCTAAGTTAGCTGCACTTATAATTTTAAATTCCCATATTCACTTTTTCCATGCAATTTGTAAAATTCCAAATGACAGTAGCCTGTTGAGTTTATGCGCTGACATTCTGTATGTATTGTCTTAATCTTATGTCTCAGTCACATAGACATCAGACAATTCTGTGAGGGTGGATTACATTTTTACAGAGACCTTAGTTTGATATATTATAACTCACACCCAAAATTAATCCAGCATGACAATTTTAGTAGAGCATATGATTTTAATCAGAATTCACAAATGTTATTTAGAAAGGAGCGAAAACTCTAAGCATGTGGAACTGTTTAGGTTACAGTAGTGAGGTTAAGAATTTATTAAGAAGTGATATCTTACTAAGAAGGCCATTTTGACCCACTAGAATACCTAGTACCATATAAAACAAATACACAACATAGACTCGTGTAATGATTTAAGTAAGTCATTCCATACCAAACCATATTTAAAGAAGTAATCTATGACATAGCACCGTAACTTTGAATTAAATTCATGGTTTATGTTTAATTACTATTTAACAGTTGGTAATTAATGGCTGTTTAAAACATAGCCCTTGGTGGCATTCGTTAATTATATTGTGGGATCATTTAATGTCCCCAGCCACCTTGTCTACCGTTTATCCATTTTATGATGTCCTTAAACTGAATTTCTGCCAAGACCCAAAACAGGACAAGTAAATTGATTATGCTTGGTAGTTTGTGTATCTTGTATTTAATAACGAATAAAAGGGCTGATGATCATCATTTTGCGATCACTGCTATATATATTTATCACAATTTCACAACCCGCTTCGTCTACACGAGGGTAGCAAAGTCACCCTGCCCAATTAGTTTCAAAGAAAATATCAGCCATAACCATCGTCAATGTTTCACATTCACTTTTGATCATATGTCTAAGATCATATGTCATTTGGATTACTGGATTACTGGATTAATTAAAAAAAGCAACACTGAAATTAATGTAAAAAGGTGTGAAGCAGACATTACTCATGTAATTAGAAAAGACAATTGACAGTTAAATGGAAAATCTTTGCATCTAAATTTTGTACTTATTACAACAAACTGTTTTTATTTCACAGGTGCTGCCTACAAACAGTGCAGGATGCCAGGTATGTTGGAGTGTACATTTTTTTCTTGTTCTAGCCATAAGATCAGGATCTTCCAGGTAAGGTAACCATCTACAGCATACCATTCAGTGTAAACGTACATATGCTTAAGTATGTATGTATGTATGCATGTGTGTATGTATATATGTATATATGCATGTATAAATATATGTATGTATGTATTTGTATATGTATATGTATTGTATGTATTTATGTAAGAGAATGATGCAAATATTTTAATATATTTTTCGTGTTTTCCTGCCTAAAGATAAAAATTTTGGTTCAATATCAGTTATCTTATTTACTGCTTTTAGCCTTTAGTGCATAATATATACATAAAAAACAAAGATGGGACCAGCTACAGCTCTGTTTTTCTTAAACTGAGTACTATTCAAGGGTCAAAACGTGCACTAATTATACCTCAAAACCTTGACCTGACAAAAGAAAATGGATGGTATTTTTGGATTCAGCACACCAAATAGTACTAAAATCAGTTGAAAAACCTTCGACCTTTTGAAAAAAAAAGTTTTCAAACGCAGGCCAGTGTTATAATTCATAGTCTATATTGTCAGTGGTTTGTCTCATCTTAGCAGTTTTAAATGTTTTTAACATTTGTCTCTTTTATGAAATTTTTGTAACTTATCTTTTATAACTTAACTTATTTTATTCAGTAGTGGTTGGGCAAATTAAGGTGCTTTCAACATAACCTAAATCTCGTGTTCTAATATCTTTTATTAAATTATTTGTCCAAAATACTTTATTCAATGTTTTAAATAACACTCATAATCGCTGAGAGATCTTTTTTGAGAATCTTAAGCCCACAACTATGAATATTTTGAAAACAAAAAAATGCTGGGCTGCATTTTCTAATTTAATGAAAGACGGGTTTGTTAAGGTGCTCATAACGTCACATCACCAGGTAAAAAGGGCATTTTTAAAATTGAAATTAAGCTTGTGAGGAATGAAAGTACATAAGACTAGTTTTAAACCAATACCTAATGGCTACCTGGGTCATATTTTTTGTCGTGTGTCAAATGTGGGTTAGTACTGTAAGCCTTGGCCTTGTGCATTCCAAATAAAGTTTTTTCCATTGCTATTTACCTACAACAAAATACAACCCGGTATTTCATACTAACAGAGCAGGGCATGTTCGACGTAATGAAACTGCATCAGACTTAGTACGGATCATTTTGATAGTAGTTGTAGTACCAGCCGTTTTCCTAAATTCTATCACACGTTGATACATAATTGTAAAGAAATTCGGTGCAGTTTACTCGCTAACCAAGTATGGTAAATATTTGCCATATTAATTGGCTAAACCAAGACGTTGTAGTTCCTTTACAAAATTAGGCTCGGCTAGATATTCTCTTGCAGAAATATAACACTCACTTTCTGAATCGTCACTGGCTTGGATCTAAGCTTATATGCAACACTACTTGATACTATCTTTATACCAGTGTGTGTTAATACGACTGTGGCTGTCACAGGACATTTCTCCAAGTAATGGCTTTTCACATGAATTTTTCTGTGATGAAGTTTTGACATAACATTATTTAATAATTAAGGTAATATTTTCCTTTTGTAGATTTAGTCTTGACATTGTTTGACCGACCAGCTGAGTTTAGCCCAGAAAATTTTCCAAACGGTTCACAGACACTTAATTTTAAGGAAGGAGTTATTCTTGGAAGAGACAATAATCCCAACAGTGTGTACCTCAACTCGTCTGGTGTTAGTCGTACACACGCACAATTGATTTGTGATAATTCAGAAGGCAAGCAGGTACTCAAGATAAAAAATATTAGTCACAAAAAAAATATTTATATCACAGAAAAATATAAAAAAAAAAAAGAGTTCGAACTTTCACATTCAGGGGAAAGAGTATTAAAAGATCAAAGTACAATTAAACTCGGTGGTTTCAGGTTAAAGCTGAGAATAAATTGGACGTTCCCTACGTGCGACCCAGAAAAAGTTGTGGTTCAATTTGGTAATACCATAGAATTTGACAATGGAGAGCGTTTTGTTGGGTCAACGGAGGAGTCAAATTCAGAGATGGAAAACCGCATGTTGCAAGTAGGTGCAGGTATTAACCTTCCAAATATCCCTGAGCACAGAGAACCATACAGCCAACTAGAGGCTATAGGAGCAGCTGAACAAGTACCTATACAGGAAACAGACTACTAAAACCCATTGTATTTTTGGAGGTGGAATTGTATGAAAGAATTTCACTTGCGCTGGAGGATGGATAAATGTGACTTTTATTTGTAGGTACCTGTTGCCGCCTAGGATAAAGCGCATGTGTATGACAAGTATAAATTATGTGCCAAAAGAAACCTTGACACAAGAAAATAGAGCTAATTGCAATATGAGCTGAGGATAAAAGCCATTTTCCCAATTGGTGTTGTGCCAGATGGTAAATACATTTTGGAAATGTAATGACCAGGTGTCTCCATAAATGGACTGATGTAAGAGCAAAATTTTTTCTTCTTACAGGTAAAACCTCGAAAATTTCAACCGTTTTGCGATTTATAGAACAGTTGAAAGATTGATTAATAACTGCTGTTGTTATGATAAAACTGAGAAAGAACAACTTTGTACCATAGATTGCAGTCGTTATATATATATATATATATATATACTAATATGAAAACTACGTAATATAANAAATTATGTGCCAAAAGAAACCTTGACACAAGAAAATAGAGCTAATTGCAATATGAGCTGAGGATAAAAGCCATTTTCCCAATTGGTGTTGTGCCAGATGGTAAATACATTTTGGAAATGTAATGACCAGGTGTCTCCATAAATGGACTGATGTAAGAGCAAAATTTTTTCTTCTTACAGGTAAAACCTCGAAAATTTCAACCGTTTTGCGATTTATAGAACAGTTGAAAGATTGATTAATAACTGCTGTTGTTATGATAAAACTGAGAAAGAACAACTTTGTACCATAGATTGCAGTCGTTATATATATATATATATATATATACTAATATGAAAACTACGTAATATAAAACTGATCTAGTAGAATGCAGTTTCATCCCAAAATGTAAAAATTGTACTTTTTAATTTAAAGGTAGACCTATTAATTTTGCAATTTAAATGTGGCCTACCTATCTGTTAACAAGACTCCACTTTAATCACATAACTTTAACCTAAAAGGTTTGTAACGGTTGCAAGTCTGAAAAAAGAACCGTTCGTATATATCCCGCCATTAACGAGCATTTCTTCCGAAATATTCCTGCTTGGATCAAAGTTAATTCTCATTTGTTTCCATTTTTATTTTCTGTATTATGTAGGTAGGTAGGTAGTTATGTATGTATGTATGTATGTATGTATGTATGTATGTATGTATATATGTATGAATGTATCTATTTATGCATGTAGGTATGTACGTACGTACGTATGTAGTAAAGATATGTATGTTTTTATCTATGTATGATGTGGTGTGGTGAAGACATCCACCCACCGGGTTACCAAGTTGCCAAATAAAGTAAGGGCCTCCAGATATGTGGCTTAGCGGTGAATTTGGAAATGCGCTGCCCCGGACAAAATCATGGGTTGTCCTTTAGCAAGCTAAAGCACACAGAAGCCATCCTACCAGGGTCACAGATGAGGATATCGGCAGCAGGATATCGAATGTGCAGCTGGCAATCATCAACAAACCGATGCTTTGCTAACTGCACAACACGTCAAGCAGATGAGCGAATTATCGTCAATGGTCGAGGTGAATGACCTGCAATGGAAGTTACTGCATTCTGGAGTGAGAGACCCAATAGTTGCCATTCAACTCACTCTCCATGAGAAAGGCACTCTGATAAAAACCTGAGAAGGACAATCAGTAAAACCTGCGGGTGATATGGTTACCAGTTACCTTGCGCTTGCTTGCTATTATATCATAACTGTCAATGCTCAAGAGGGTAATTATATGTGTAGTACAAGCATGTGTCATTGAGATCTGTTATGTAGAGATATCTCCTCAAACGTTTTGTAGCGATGGAGTAGTGGCGACGTGTATAGGATTAACAAGTTGAAGAAATGCAATAACGATTCTGGACACACGCGACTCAAAGCTTGTTTTAACATCTTGGCTAGTTCTGCCGAACTGGAACTGACTTGGGTGGAGCATTTTACGACTGACCAGCCGTTTGCAAACAACGCTGTTCACCCCGATTATGGGAAGGGTCTAGAAAAGGTGACCTAAATATTGCTTGTTCAGTTTGAAGCTGGTCAGCTACCTGCAACTGACAGCTCTTCAAATTTTCAGGGAAAACAAAAGAAAAAGAACCATTTGTGCAAAAGAGAATTAAATTTAGTATTGGTGCTTGGAATGTAATAACACTTGATCGTGAAGAGTCTGCTCACCCAGAACTTAGAACAGCTGCTGGCGCCAAGGGACTGGCTAGATGTGGCAAGGAAGTGGACATTGCTACTTTTTCTGAGACTCGGCTGAGTGAAGAAGACCAGCTTACTGAAAGAGGTGCTGGGTGCATTTTGGGGGTAAGTCAAGCCAGAAGGAGTGAAAAAGAATGGAGGAGTAAGTTTTGCAATCCGGACAAACATCACAACAAAGTTGGAGCAACTGTATGGAGTTAATGATCAAATCATGTGTCGAAGTGCGCCTTTAAGATGTGGACGTTACATGTCTGTTATTTCAGTGTATACTTCTACATTGGATAGTAGCCAGGATATCATCATGGCATTGTATCAAGATTTAAGGAATTGTATCACAGGAATACCAAAGGCAGATAAGTTACTGATACTCGGTGACTTTAATGCAAGGGTTGAAAATTAATAAAATCTCTGAGATGTCTTCGGGAGATATGGTCTTGTTAACGATAAGTGCAAACGATAATGGTCTTATTCTTCTTCAGCTGTGCACAGAATTTGAACTGGCAGTGTGTAACACCTTCTTCCAACGAAAGCTCACCCACAAGGTAACATGGATACATCCTAGATCAAAATATGGGCATGTACTTGACTACTTCATCATACCAAAGCGTGACCGTCAAGACAGTAAGAGGCATGCTTGATTCAGATTGCGGTACTGACCATAAATTTGCTCGTGAAAAAATTAAGATACAATATGAGAAAGTACGTGAAACTCTCAGGAACAAATTTAATAACATCTCATTTGATGTAACCTGGGAGCAGTTCACATCACAAGTGTACACCACAGATGCTAATGCTCTTGGTTTTAGAAAGACTAAACATATAGAGAATGGTTTGATAAGGACGATGTTGCAATTACCACTTTCCAGGGCTTCATTAGAAACTTCCGGTTCAGCTAAGGCTGGTGCGGAAAGAGCTTTCAAAGAAGCAAAATCAAACCTGCACCATGAGATTTGACAAATAAAGAACAGATGCTGGTCCGAAATGTCAACCGAAATTCAGAGAGTTTGTGACTGGAAAGGTTCGGAAGCTTTGTACAGTAATATTAGACACATTTTGGGGCCACAAACCTCCAACAATGGTGCCCTTGAGATTTAAAGATGGTTCTTCGCTGCTCAAGGACGTTGAAAGCCTTGTACACGTTGGGCAGAACACTTTACTGATCTTATTGATAATCCACCAGACATAGATAAATTAGTTAGTAATGGTCTATCGCAAAAGGATATCACTGAGAAGGTAATGACACATCCCAGCATTGATTGGACAAAAAATTCCATGAAAGAAGTTAATACTGGGAATGCACCAGAATTGGACGGGATACCCGTCGAACTATTGGTGTTTCGAGAAGACCTTGCTAATACAATTCATATGCTCATCCTTGCTGTATGGCATGGCAGAACTGTTCCTCAAGATTGGGTGGATGCGACAATGCTTTTTATTTATAAAGGGAAGGGATCAAAGTATCATGACAGTCGAGATATCCGACTACTCAAAGCGGTGGGAAAAGTTCTGTCGATGATTGTTTCGAATCGGCTGCTGATTTGGATCTCCTGCTATCATTCCAGACTCAATGTGGCTTTACAGCTGGACGTGCTTCAATGGATATAATATTCGCTGCTCACCAACGTATGGAGAAGTGTATGGGCAAGCGAGTACCATTACTCAAGTTTTTATTGGTCTGACCAAAGCTTCGGATACTATTAATTGTAGTGAACTCTGGAAGGTTCTTATGAAACTTGGATGGCCTGCGAGTTTTTGAGAGATGGTTAAACAGTTCACTATAACATGAAGGCCCGAGTAAGCTTCAGTGGACCACTGTCATAACCAATATCAGTTGATAATGGTGTAAAAGAGGGTGACATTCTTACTCCACTTTTCTCAATCTGTGCTGCTTCAATCTTCTTTGCTGTAAATCCATTTATTACGTCCGCATGAAATTGGCCATTTTTGACCCCCTCCCTCCTTGTTCACAAGCAAGTACCCCCGTGGGAACGTACGTTATACTTTTTTTGACCTTCGTTGGTAGTTGCCATTTCGATAAATAAGTTCAAAATTATGTCATTGATTCTTCTTTTATAGCTCACGTGCTTAAATTAGAAAAGTAAAAAATCGACGTCAGGCTATTGTTGTGATAAATGAAAGCAATTAATATATATAATATACAATTAATATAATTAGATACAAGCCGAATACAATTGGAAGTAATTCCATATAAAACAAACAATATATGTATAAAACTGTAAGCAAACATTATTTAATGTGAACGTTCTCACCTTGTGAACACCACTTCCCTCTGTTCGCTTTTTAGGATAACCCCCTCCCCTCTCAGTGCGAACGTAATTAATGTATGGCCCCTATGCTTCTTCATTCTTTTAAGGATTGGGATGTAGGGGTAGGCATAAAGTTTCGAATATCAGGCCACCATTTTATTCTTCGGTGTCTCAGTTTGGTGTTATAAACTTTTCAGAATCTTGTTCATGTGCTTTTGTATGGAGATGATGCTGATTTTCTTGTACATTCAGAGGAAAAAGTGGAGCTGATTATGAATAAACAAAGTGCTTTCTAAGCTTTTGTCCTCACCATCAGCCCCAAGAGGACTAACGGTATACTTTCGCCGCCAGTTGGAGTGCCACATGCAGAACCATTTGTACCAGTTGGTGAGAAGAGGTTATAGTTTACTGATAGTTATATTTTGCCTCACACTGAGCAGATATTAAACTCTTGATGCTTAAAATAAATCACAGAATAGGGAAAGCCAGTTCTGCTTTTGGTAAGCAGGAGAAACTCGTATGGTCAGATCGAGGAATAACACCCAAGACAAAGATTAGTGTTTATAAAGCATGCGTTCTTACTTCTTCGTTATCTGGCGCAGAAACTTGGACTACATACAGGCGACATCTCAAGTTTTTGGAATGGTTTGATCAAAACTGTGCCCTCTTAAGTGCTTTTCTTGTTACATGTTTTTATACGTAGCTCATTAAGGATTCCTGTAAACGGACAAGAACAATGGTTAGGATAACACTACTGCTAAAATTTGTTAAAGGGATTGCTTCCTTAGCGTTGCAGTTTGATTTCGTTTACTTTTCCTAGAGTATGTTTTCTCAGTTGTCACACTCTGCTGCCGTCTCAAAAGCAGTAATCCAAATGTTTTTGAGACGGCAACAAATCATTCAACTCTTTTCTCTAGATAAACATAGTGGCCCCAGAATTCTGCTCACTCAACCTTTATCTCACGTGGAAACCGTCAATTACCCCAGCTTTCTGCTTGTCATAGTCTGAAAAAGAAAATGCACTGCGTGTAGTTTTCAAAAATTCCCGTTTTGGAGAGGTGACTTTCACATACTTTCACTAAACTCGATTTGATATGAAGATGAGAGAATACGATATATACACGATCTACTGGTGTTCTGTCTTGAATGCCTGGGTCACTGACTTTTAAACAGATATTCTGTGTGTCCTCTTGCGGACCGAACAGGAAATTTGTAAATTGGGCAAAAATAGGGAGCACTTTTTAAGTAGGATTGGAAGATTATCAGTCATCATATTCCTAATATCTTAGATGTTTTATAACTGTCATTTCAACTGGAAAGTACTCATAGTAGACAGGCAATTTTCATGGATAAGGCTGCACCTCAGAGACAGTCTCTGTCTGGCGTCCGAAGAGCCAGTACACCCCGAGAGAAAGTCTGGCGTGGTCCACAAAAACGGATTACATTTCTGAAAACAGTGATACGAAATCAGTTGATTAAAAATATCGTGTGCAAGACGTCAAAAAAATGTTACCATGTATTATTTTAACAACAATTTACAATGTTAACCGACTGCACAGATTTTCCTTTCCCTTTGACTTATCCAAAAACTCGTTCTCTGCACTAGTTAGGTCCTTTGGACCGGAATGAGAGGATAAAAATTGAGTGTTTTATTAATTGCAAGTCACTTGTTAACTAAAAGCTTGCAAAGCACGATCACTTATTCACCACATTCTTCATTGGTATTTTACTGCATAATGAAATATCTGCTTTTTTTGGTTACCAACTAAATAAGGCATGGAGCCACAAAGTGCACGAAACTGTGATGGGAAGAGGATAACTGACCAAAACAGTTTAAATCAAAGTATAATAGTTGTTCTTACATTTGAAAATATTCGTATCGTGATTTAAGAGTATTCAGAAGCCAGAGAGCTCCACAATTAAGCCGCCAGAGGAAAGAAACTGCATTCTTGTAGATGTAAAGAGGGGGAGGGGCAACTGCATGAGAGTGAGGACATTGATAAAAATAGTCACGTAATGCACCAAAATGAACTGCTACCAAGGGGAAAGTTTTTCAAATCACTTTCCATACAAAAAAGACTAAAACTACCTTCATTTTGTCTATAAGACAAAGGATAGAGAGTAGCAACAGGACTAGGATCCATTAAGCTACGTGTCTTTGAACTAATCGAGGACATCAAATTAAATATGGTAGTACCTGCCTACGTGTGACATTAATTTACGTATGAGCCGATTTTAGATTTAAAGATATAAAATGGCCAAAATAATTTCCAATCTCCAAAAACTTTTTTTGTAACTGGGGGCCAAGCAAGTGAAGGTTAATTACACTGTTAGTGGGAAATGATGTTAAGTATTACCAAGGCAATCATTTTGATATCTGTAGTTATCACCATTAGTAGTAAACGTAATAACTACAACGACAATGATATTAACCATGTGGGTGAACATGATAAAGTGGCAGAGGTGAGAACCGAAACATTTTTTCCTGTAGTTTTATGGCAACGTATAGATATTCAATTTTTTGGGCAGAAATTCGGCAAGAAAACCAAATGCTTGATTTCTAATACCAAAAATATTTTGACGTTTTCACTTTCTTTAAAGCTGAATCATAGCTTTGGGCTCTCAGGCATTTATTTATTTTACATATTTAACTTATTAGAGGGCAGTATACACCGTAAGAACACTATTTTTGGACCGCCTCAATTAAGTCAGCCAGGTAACTACATAAACTGTGTCAGAAAGGACCTAAACACCATCACAGATGTTGCCTATTCAAATAGGACCAATGTGATTCTTAAACAATATTGTCCCCACTAGCTACTGAGCTCTTAATTACCTGTTAGTTTACTTACTCCTGCATCAATAGTCTCGCCATACTAGTAAATGATTTTCATATTTTCCTGGTGTTTTTTACCTGTCAGATAAGGATATCTTCCTAGGAAAACTTACTCCTTTTTTTTTGTACAAATCCTCATCGATGGTCGAGCCTAGGGCTAGGCTGATCTTGTAAATTTTTGCGAATTTGGGCCTCATCTGTACCCATTGCTATCCAGTTTCACACGGAAAGTTGATTTAAAGTAACTTGAAATTTTTTTCTACCAAACCAATCACACACGCTATACCCATCGAAAGATGACGTTAAGAAGCTGGATTTCAGCAAAAAATTAAAAACTGTAATGACTTGGTGTTCAACTGATAATATTTATTTGATAACAATAATAAACTAAGAGTCAACTATAGCTCTGGGCGTTTGGCTTAACACAGACTTTTGTAAGAAGAGGTAAAGCAACTGAAATTACGAATTTGGAAGTAAGTAAAAGTGGACGAACAAATTGGAGTGCTGTCTTAATTTTAAGAAGTTAATAAACGAGATAAATCAATTAACCATTCTTGCCTAACATCGTCGCCCATGGTAGCTTATTGTTCTAAACCAATCATGGCTTGTAGTCTGTAATTAAACCAAACTTAGAAAGTGGAGTATTGAAAAATGATAAGTTCCAGATCGCTGGAAATCTCTTTCGACTAAATTCAAAACTCTATTCATCCCGGCAGTTGAAGCCAGAGAATAGCAACTGTGAAAACTTAACACCGATTCAAGTGAACTGTCAACCTGCACAAAATAAAGCTGCCACTTTGAAGAAATAAATGCTTAAAGTTCTCCCTAATAAGAAATACAAAAACTTTACTACAGGATGAGAAATTAATTGATTACAGCAAATAACACAAGTTCAATGGGTAAATTTCAGCTGGGTGTTGAACAAAGCTCGGAGCAGCATGCAAAATGATCATGATGCACCCATGAAAAAGTTGTAGAGAATTGAATTCTAAGAAAAATTTTGAAGTGGCTTTAGGTAAAACCAAAATAAAAACATTAAAAAGCAGAAAAGGTACAACTAATGAAAACTGGTTGCAGTAATTGCTACAATCTCAAATTTAACGCTTATTATGGCAGTCCACAATTTTGACTAAGGTGCGGTTCAACAAGGGCACATTTGATATTACTATTCCTGGTCGTCAGAGCCGCTTTATGGCAAAACGAGTAGAAACTTGCCGGTGTTCACGATTACATCTACCCAAAACAAAGAATATTTAGGTTAAGGAACTAGATATGTTAATATACAACCTACTTTACAAAAGACAAACTGATTACTCGTTACAAAACAAGCAGAAAAACAGCTCTACTGAAGTCAGATATCGTATATGTCAAAAGTGGCAATGAGTTAAATCTCGCGGACATCTGCTCTAAATATACAATAAAATTTCACTCACAAAATAGGCAACGCCCTACTACTACAGTAAAGAAAAGACAGAAAACTGAGCATAGAAAAAAGCAGATTGAAAACAATTGCTACTACTACTACCACTACTACTACTACTACTACTACTANAAATATTTAGGTGAAGGAACTAGATATGTTAATATACAACCTACTTTACAAAAGACAAACTGATTACTCGTTACAAAACAAGCAGAAAAACAGCTCTACTGAAGTCAGATATCGTATATGTCAAAAGTGGCAATGAGTTAAATCTCGCGGACATCTGCTCTAAATATACAATAAAATTTCACTCACAAAATAGGCAACGCCCTACTACTACAGTAAAGAAAAGACAGAAAACTGAGCATAGAAAAAAGCAGATTGAAAACAATTGCTACTACTACTACCACTACTACTACTACTACTACTACTACTACTATTATTATTATTTTATTATTTTAATAATAATAATAACTAGAAAATATCAACAATGGATGAAGTATATACCACTAGCGCTTATCTTTTGAAAAAGCCTTCAGGTGGTTTTGACAGTTTTACAGTTCAGTTATACTGAATATACTGGACTACCAAATTTTAATTTTTAATTGCAGCTCTACGCAAATATACATATTGCAAAAGAGAAATTAAAGTTCTTTATTTAGTTATACTTCAAAAGTGTTGTTACTTTATTAAAAGACACAAACCAAGAGTTATTACTTTTATCAAGCCATTCACGTAAGGTTTAACCTTTGACTTCCCTAACTTAACGCAACAGGTTAACAGTCGGAATATTAAAGTTAATTAGTCGCCCCTTTCTTGTGATCTTAATTCTGAACTAACCTACAAAATGGCGGGGCAGGATAAAAACAGATGCAGAGGTCCAGTTGAGCAACCCTGTTTTTGGTTAATGAAATGCCAGGTCACCTTTTAGGTGTGGTTTATCCACCTGGAAACCAATTAAAAATCGAAAAAATACCCCGTGCTGTTGATGAATGCGCAAAGGAAGATAAGTGGTATCATGAAGTTCCACGTCTTTTTAAGAAAACACGCTTGTTGCCATTTCGAAAGTTAGTAGCAACCGAGTAGTGCGCAACTTTATGCAAGCTGTAGAAGTGAGATTTTTTCCGTTTTGTGAGAAATTGGCACGTCGAGATAACAAATTTTCAAAAAGATGGTGCCTGATATTCGTAGTGTTTGCTGATACAGATTTGCAATAGTAATTGTCACCTTCGACCAGGATGCTGGTTTTGTCAAACATGCAAAATCACTGGTAAAACACATTAGTAAAAAATTCTACATGGTTGCATATGGATTCCAATACCGAAAAGTGGTATAGTAGATAATACATTTTCTGAGTAAAAAAGACAAAATAATATTAATTAGGCATTAAAATTGAAAAGCGTATACTAAGCTGCCATATAACGATTTATAACTATTAAGAAAAATTGGTTTAAAAATGGTATCCAAGAATTTTGTCCTTACCCTGTCTGAAAAAATACAATTTTAAAAACCTCTATTATTGCTTCCATCAAATACCAAAGGTCTTCTTCTTTTACTTCAACAACTTATTCACAATATTCAGCTCTGATGATCATTTTTGAATTGCAGCAGCATTTTAAGCAGTAAATTTATTACAGATTAAATTCATCTTTGAAATAATGAACGGAATAAGTTCTCCTTCACTTCTTCAATGTCAGCCGGCAATTTTTTCCATTAACAGAAAAAAACAATGTTTCACTTTTCTGGCCCCAGACTGGTTTACAGTACAAAAACAGAAACCGTTTCTCATCAGCGACAGTTGATGAGAAATGGTAACTTTTTTTACTTTGTAGCTGGTATGCACAGGCAAAAAGCTTAGACCTCATTCTCAACAGCTATTACAATTATCATTCTTAGTAGCTGTTACAATTACCAGATCCGGAGAACTTAAAAAGTTCTCCGGATTGTAACAAGTATCAACAAGTAGAGCTACATTCAGGCACCACAACATTCTATCAAATATTCCAATATTGAAAATGCACTTATTTAGAATGTCCGTTAATTAAGTCATTTAAATGTTTCTCGTCAAACAAAACGTAGAAGCCACAACACGTAGCAAACATTTATAGCAAAAATTGATACATTTTTAATCATGTTAAGCATCGTCACAAGATACAGCTCAGATTCCTTATGCATTCTTTGGTTTTCAAGGATATCGTAAAACTGGCCATCGGAATCCTTACAATGTAAAAAATGCTGTTTTTCCTTTTGGTTTTTATGTCACTTGCCCCATTAGCTGAGGCTCAAACGGTGCCCTTCAGATGGGGCTATGTCTTGCCAGTAAAGAATTTCTGGGCCGGATGCTCTTCCTGACACCAACCATTGATTTTTTCTTTTTCAAAGTTCAAAGGTCTTTTCTCCCGCGCGGGGAATCAAACCCGGAACCTCTTGGTTACGTTACAACTGCACTTACCATCCAGTGAAGCTCCTCACAAGTGCGAAAACTAATATATTTAAAAATAAAATTAAAGAACCTGTACACAAAGTTCGATGTTTGTTGGGCAAAGGTTCTACCGTGAAAAAATTGTCCATGTTATTGTTGGCAAAGTTCATGATGTGACATCTTGCTTCGCATGGTTTTCTCTTTAAAAGGGTGCTAAAGAACAGAACCTAAATGCATTACAAAACAAGATGTCGAGATTTTGACAGTTACTGAAAGACACAAAAGTGAGAGAAAATATGATAATGATCATAATGGCGACGAAGTATAATAAATAATTTTGAGGACCGACAATCCTTTACATTACAATCTAACGTAAAACATTAAATACAATTTTTTGCCTTTGATTTTCAGTATTTCTAAACTGTACAGTTAAAAAAAAAATTTATTGAGCTGCTAATTTTTAATGAGTAGGATGTATTTCAGTGTATTTTTCACTTTTATAAAATTACGCCATGCCGTCTAAAATTTCGCGATAGGTATACAACATTTTCTCAAGAACATTGAAATAGTGTTTGCGATGCAGAAGTGTATAGTGTCAAAGCAGTCGTGGTAGGGTCAATATTATCCTTCACTGGTGATGTTATCCAGGCACAATTTAAGGAAAATCGAAGACATAAAATTTTAGATGCCATAAAATCCCTGTTTAAAACCCATTTCCTGAGACTTTAACAATCTATAAGTATATTTACTAAATAATTACATCCGTAAAACTCCATATATTTTGAAAGATCATAAAAGTTTCTGTCTTTCCTAGTTCAAAGAGTTTAACTTGTTACGTTTCAAAGCATAAAAATTGAAGCAAATACAGTAAATCTAAATTCGTCAAGTAATTTTAAGTTACAGAATTCGTAAACACACTTGGAAAAATCCCATGCTTTTCCCATTGCTCCGGTGGTTCAGATACACTTTTTGTCATTCAGAATCGGCAAAGGAAGATCTGAAAATTTAGATACAGTTGAAATACCAAATGTAGCTAAATTCGGGTTTCATTCCTCTCTTTTTCGAGCGAAAAGACTCAAAAAGTAATCTTCTTCACCATTCTGACCATTTTCTATATTAGTACTTATATCTGTTCTTGTCAAATCTGTTCCAGGCATATCTGTGTTCCTGTAGTAAAGCTAGACGACTTGTTAAGAAAATATTGAGCAATGCTGTACAGTTTACCATGGTAGGCAATTGAATGACATTGCAACAGGGCAAAAAGCCTAAAAGGAATTGATAACAACAGTGGCAAAGATAGGCAGTAAGGGCTATTCGTGCTTTAGGGTAAGAGTACCACGCCATACACAGGTCACAAGGCCTCCTAAAGTGTTTTTTTGGCTTTAATTTTTTCAGAAAATTGGAGGAGCTTAAACTTGTTCTTTAAAAAGGCAAAAAGAGTGTCAAAAGTAATTTAACAATTTTTCTCTTCTTACCACGACGAATAATGCGACTAAAGTCGGTCTTTGTTGAAACATCCTTTGTTTCATCACCCTAAATTAGGAGCGTACAATTTTAAACTCTCTTGTAAATATGATCTTGATTAACCTTACCTAAACATTCAACCAAACTCTTTTGTACATCTGCAAATACACGGGTCATAACCTTGCAGTACATTTTCATAATTAAGTAACCTAAGTAAATATCGCTCAAACACCCAATTAGATCTTGCTACACTCTCACTCTCAATAATTCTCTGTCGTTACCTCCATTTTAGTTTATACCGGATTCGTTCTGCCCATTGAATGGAAACTCTTACATAGATGGATAAGTAACCTAAAAAAATAGTTTCAACATCCCACTCTTAAAAATGTCTGTCTAATTTTCTCGTTGTAAGGTTGAATTCCATCCCTCCTTGCTTTAAAAACTGCACATCGACTTTCTCAGACACATCAACTGTTTTCCACGTGGTCGGAGCCCGCAGATGCGATATTTCTCTCTCATGTTTCTTGCAGTCGGACTGGAAATGTTGCACGTAGAATCTAATCTTTGTCAGCCCCAGTCTGGAAGCTTCTTCGCTGAAATAGACGGTATGGTCAGCAGAATAGGTGCTTCGTATCTTCACTTTCACACAGTTGATTCTTTTTAATGTATATGATATCTTAGAACACCCTGTTACTCGCATTGATATTCAATTCTTGTGCAAGCTATTCATTAAGAATTATCTTCTGCTCACATTTCTTGCACCAAAATGTGTGTCAATGGCTGAGAAACTATGTCTCTGTCAGAAACGAAATTTCTTAGTCATGATGTGTGCCCCCTAGCTTCGCCACTTTATGTCACCTGTGTTCAACCGTAATGAGTAGACAAAGAGCCCTCTATTTTCCGGCAGCAAACAATCAAAGACTTTTCTAGGAGATTTGTTCGAAAAGCCTGAAACTGAAATCTTTTGGTGGCAAACCTTAAATCCTTTGTATCACTGCTACCTTACAGTTAATGTCATTAAATGCAGCTGTGACGAAAGCTTAATCTAAACCCCAAAACAAATATCCAATGTAATTTGGTTTGATTTGGAAAAAAAAGAAAAACACCAAGAAAAATTCTTTCTCTTGTAAGCTCATTTCTACAAAAATGGATAACTTGATAAAGTAAAAAGAAATAACTAACAAAGAACGAAACCAATATTTCATTCTTAGTCATATCAAAGTAAATGTCTCAATAGGCAAGCAAATATGACACTAGGTGGTGTCCCACAAAAGCTATTATTATTCTTTTTGTCTTTTCGGGTACGTCTTTTGAGGTCACCACTGCTGATCAATCTTCATTTTGCAATTTCGGCTGTTTTCTTGTCCTCCTCTACTACCTCCATGGATCTCCTCCTCTTCGGTCTTTTCCTTTTCCCTAGTATATCATTCTCTGAAGTACTCTCCTCCTTTCCTGGTTATGTGCCCGTACCACCCAAGCTTCCCCTCTGTGGTTTCGACATATGTTAGACCCTTCTACTTACAGTGAACGTCTGAAGCCACACAGTCACATATCTGTTTTTTGACATGCAGTTGATAGTAAAAACGGAGAAGATCATGTGTAATATTATATGTTCAGGTTGGTTAATATTTGGTTAGTTATCCCACCCAACTTTTAATCACTTTGGTAGCACAAGTGAAAATCTGCTTTATTTGTGTAAAGAGAAATAAGGCAGATTTTGTAGAAAGTAGAATTCAAAACGCCCAGTGAAATACCATTTAATAAAAGCAAAATTGTCATAAAATTTTCTTTTATCTTCTAGCCCGAAAGAAATGTTTTTACAGTAATCAAGAGCATTGCATTTTCATGAAGTGTAATTTTGTTTATCGGAACAAAATGGTGACATGAAATGTGTATCTAACCTTAATTTTTAGCGCCACGTGCTTATGTAACAGTAAAGGAATGAGAAAGGCTAGAATAAATGCTTGTTTCAACAAATTTCTTTATTGACTCTATATCAAAGAAAGGTTTATGCGAAAGTTTGAAAAGATTAAAAGAAATTTGGAATTATTCCATGACCCCAAGGTATTGGGTTACTCCTTGATGTCCTCAATTATTCATGCATTTTGGACGTTTTCTATGAACGATCTACAATGCTAAAATGTCAACAAGACTGAACCTAAAAACCATTGCTACAATAAAACAGACGCATTCAATGTAATGGACAAGAAAAGGAACGCGAAGTTAAACTTTCTAGTCAGAAAAATAAAACTAATTTCTACTTTTAAGGATACGGAATCACGTACAAGGATGGACCGATCACTTTCCGATGCACATTCGTTTAATTCCCCAAGATTTCCTGATGAGCTCTGCAGGCGACGAAATAAAAGAATGAATAAGTGGGCAAGAAAAATTTACATTGCCACGCAAGTCAAAATTATTACAAAATATAAAGGTCAATTCGTTCATAAGAAAAAAAAGTACTCTGGTTTCCTATTAACACAAACATGTCAGGTAAGGTTCGTATGTACAATTAAAGGATTTTAGCTCAAGGAATCAAAACAAATTTGTGGGTAATACTTCTGGTAAGACAAATAAAAGCGATTTTGATGACTAATAACAGCTGCTGGAGCCTCCTGTTTTAGGTGCATTCCAGATTAACTACGGAAAGTTGAACCAAAGTAGACAAAGGCTACTTGGAGCACTACATTTCCCACAAAGATCAAATTCCCTTTGGAAAAATTATTGTCTTCACATAACCTGCACTACATATGCCTTTAAACTAGTGGTGAGTTACCATCAACATCTTTTTAATGGAGCTCTGTTAAGATTTCCATTTCAGATTAAAACTAGAAAAGAAAAATTTTATTTTAAATCGTATTACAAATTGATATTGTTTCAGCAGCAAAATGTACCCTCGTGGCATCATCAACATCAAAAGTAATAGTTATTTCAGGATTATCTGAGGGTCATAGCTCACAGCTCGTGCATATTAACAAACAACATTGTTCCAGGCGAATGACCAAATCAACGATGCATGAACAGTTTTTGTAGTAGCCATACCTATATATTATATGTCTACTCAAAATAAACTTAATCTTGTTAAACGCTTAAATTTTTGCTCTTTACAGGCGAAAACGAAACCTTAAAACGTGTAACAAGTCGATTTTTTTTGAGTGGCTCTAAATTACTTTAAATTTTCTTTACGATAGGAGCTTTTGCATAAAATTTATAAAACGGAGACAATTACTGTAATCATGAGTGCTTAGGGTTATTAAAAACAGAGCAACTATGTGTACAAACAAAAAAACTACATTCTTTAACTTGAGTTTTAAGTTTCTTGATTTCAGCATTTATCAGGCAAATACTAACATACAAAAGTTATTTTACAAAAGAAAGAAATACCATGTAGTATGTAGCTAGTATCAGTGGTGACATAGATGAGGTAGTTTTTGCAATAATTATAGTAATCACAATAGTATTAGCAGTACGAGAGGAAGGAGGAAGAGTAGGGGCAGCAGGAGCGGCAGCAATATGAGAGGGCATAGAAACCAAAAACAAGAGAGTGTTGAATAAAAAGAAGGCGTACTGAACTTGTTCAATTACATTTCCTATTGTGGTGAACATCAATGACAACCGTGATTCAGCTTCAAAATTGTAACTTCTAGTTAAAACGAAAATCACCACTAACCTGATAACGGGATACATAATTGCCCTCCTGTGTTAAACAAGGTATTGTTTCTGAGGCACGTCTATTGCAGGGCGCTGTACAGTTTGGAAAGAAATTGCTGTCTTCGTTTATTCTACCAAACAGCATCTCATCAACGAAGTTGTGTGTGCTTGGTACTCTTTGCGGCGAAGAAGTGACGACCGGAGGTTGTTCAGATTCTTTCGACATAGTATCGTCCGTTGAACGTATATCTTCGGAAAGATTTGGGTTTTTCCTTTGGTGAAAAGGATCTTATAATCAGGTAAAGCGTAATGTTTTTCTTATTGTAAATAAATCACATCAAGGCATTTCACCAATTTTGTCATGCATCTCAAAAGACAATTTACCCAATATCCCTTCATACTTGCACAAGAAGGGAGAGGGGCGGGTGGGTAACAATTTATTTTAAGGCCAATAAAAATATATCATTTAACATTGACAAATCAGTTGATTGTTAAGCATAAACTGCGTTCGAGATGGAGGTGAGCAAATATTTTTACTTGAAACTGCAATAGACTGTTACGATTTTGAGGAATTACAAATGATATTCAGGAGAAACATTCAACTTGTCCTAATGGTAAAAATGTACTGATAAAGTCTTACCAACAAGCGGCACATCAAAAAATGAAACACTTCACATTTCCGTGATATGTGTATGCGTGTGCGTGTTTGTTGTATATGATTGGTAAGAAGTTCGTAACTGAGGCAAAGTGAAAAAAACCTGTGCTTAAAAAATGTTCTTCAAGTAAAAAAAATATGTTTTACCCTGAGATCCTAGCTCAAACTGACGCTTTATTGTTTCAATTGAAATAGACATTTTAGGCTCATACCTTAAACATTTAAAATTTTTAAAAAATTAAAAAAAAATATATATATAAAATAAATGCAGACACTGGTCTGATGGTATATAATATGAGTCAAGATGGACCCTTGTAAGATGTAAGACACCATAGTAAGACTGGAGTAAATAGAAAGAATTCCTGCAAAAATTCATAATTTCTCCCTTGATGAATAGTATAGGACTTAAGTAAGGTAAAGTAACATACATTGTAACACCCTTTAATCATTTTCGTATGGAATCCATGAGTAACTACACTAATTATTATCATTACTATGCAAAGTGAAGAACACACATCTAACAAAATTATCTGGCCTCAATCCCTTCGTCTCTTCTACAGCCTAGCAGTGATTACAAAATAGTAATACATATCAGAAACTAAAGTATAACTGACCAGTGAAACTCGTGTTGTTTTCTTTTCAGCTGGTGCAGATGGGCTTCTATATCTGCTCCCCATCTACGCTTAGTACCTGGCTTACGCCCTTTGCATCTGACACCGCCTTTTAAATGAGAAGGGTGAGGTAAGACAATACGACTTTGAATTTGACGATTTTCTTTTTCATCACAGTTTAAAGTATTTCGGTATACTGTCCGGCTGCAAATCTAGGTAAATAATAGATGGAAGAGAGAAAATACGAAAGCTGCAAAGGAAAGCATATAATAGATTTATCTAATAATATACGGTTTCTGGGGTCCATTGATTCCCTTTAAAAGTAACTAATTTTATTTATATCTTATCAAATCAGATGTACGATAGCTCCTACGTTTTAATGTGGTAGAGCACTGTTGGTGATGACATTTCATATTCATTTGTTAATATATCTTATCAAATCAAAATTTCCACTTAAAATATAGGCACAAAATCTCGAAAGAAAAGGTAAGTCGACAATATTTTAAGACAACTAAACCCGAGACTGCAGAGAAAAGATTTTTCTGTTTCTTCAGCATCGTAGCGCATGGTTATCAAAATAAAAGTTGCCGATTTAAGTAGTCCCATTACTTTCAGAGAAAGCACTTTTTTGCTTCCAAATACATATAACAAATATAAATTTGAAACTAAATGTTGTTAACAGCTTTCGAGTTTGCAAAATCATGATTAAAAATCGCTTATATTGGATGGTGTACAGTAAAAGTACCAAGAATTGATATAATGGGAGTATAAATCGTATGTTTAAGCACTACTGTTGCTTCCATGTCTTGACATTCTTTCTCAGCTCTCGTTAACCATATGGTGATAAGTTTGCTTCTACTTTTCAACATCTTTTCATAGAGATTCATGCTTTGTAATATGCTTGTCGGAAAATGTAGAAATTCTAGCGGCATCAAACGTCACACCCATAAAAAATTGCCAAGTTACAGCTATATTTGCAAAATTGACGCATTCACATGGAACTGGATGGGGTTTTTTTGTGTTTTAACGTCATTTTTCCCCACTACTAGGGCTCAGACGGTGCCCTTCACAGGGACTTGTATTTGGCAGTGAGGAATTTTTTGGCCAGATGCCCTTCCTGACGCCAACCAATGGCTTTTTCTTTTGTGAATTTCCAAGGTCGCCCGCTCAGGGAATCGAACCCGGAATTCTTGGTTATGTGCAGTTGCACTAACCATTAAGCCAGGCTCCTTTTTCACATAGAACTGAATGTAAAGATCATTTTTGCTCATTGCAAAAATTTGAGATTGTAAGCTTTAATTACTGCCATTTTTATTTGATGCTTCGTCTGTTGAATCTCACATTTATCGCTGCTCAGATTCAAATAATTTCTTTGAAAATAGAATTACTTTTTGCAAACGTAAAAAGGCATTCTCTGGTTTCCTTTTACTGCTGATGTCAAAATTAAACAATATTGCTAAGAAAAGATGGATTTAACACGACACAAAGCTCAACAAAAATATCGGAGAATCTAATGCATTTTAGATGATTATTCCCGAGTAAGGTTTCCAATTATTTAGATAGTAATTGCGTTCAATTCTCCTACAATATTTTTCTCCGTCTTTTGGGAACCATAGATGATAATTCTAACAAATCAAACAAAATTAAATTTACAGGTCTCAGTAATATCCGCTTCAGTTTAAAAAAATTTGGTAACAAAAAAGGTTGACCAGTCAAGAACAACTTCAGACCTAAAAACTATGAAGCACATGTTAATCTAGTTTACAATCAACACACTAGCAATTATTCACAGTAAGGAAATTACTTCCCTCGGAGTCCTATTTGGTCATACATTCCGCTAACTATGCTACGTTCAGCATTTTTTAACATCCTACCATCCTGTCTTTGAAAAGTGATAAATTCTGGTCTCAAAATTTTTATTTAAGTTAACATATTTAATATCCATATGTCGTATAGTCTATGGAAGGTAACACCTGACACAAATAAAGCAGCTTTGCTATTTCGTTACGAATTGTGTTTGCAGGTACATTTTGATAAAGAAACGACAATTTAATAGCAAAATACTTCAATTAAAAACAATACGATTAAAAAACCCTTTAAATTTCATTTTTCAAAGTTTTTGACAAAAAAAATCCCTTATTTACAACGTATTCATATTGCCTTTTAGATTAGTGAACCTGGAAAGGTAGGATTAATGCAAACTACACGTCCCAATAAGTTTTAATTGGCGGCTAATTTCCCAAATGACTAAACAAAAATTCGAGCCCATTGTAAACCCGTTTCTTAGTTTTTCTATCATCTCTTCCTATGGCAAAATACAGATGGCCCTTTCCTGCGCACTAGTAGCCAGCACGCTTTGGTTAAAAACAAAGTAGTTTTTCTTTCCATCTCTTGTTACTATAAAGCAAAAGGTTGTTAGTAATATAAGGTACACAGGTAACCTTGTAATATGCAAAAAAAAGATGATATATAATGAAGATAATCAAAAATACATACGATGTTTTTATTTTCTAAGAATTCCTGGCTAGGGTAAGACCATGGCGTAAGCAAGCTGCTATTTTCTGGCCTGAAAGTAGCATAATATCAAAAGATAAGTGTCAACAATGAATGTATGCTTTATTTGTGATTTTGGAAAAGTTGCAAAACACTATCTTATTTACTTACCATCGACACAATTAATATTCATACGTTGTCATAAAACAAGGAACATTTCCCATGACTTTAATGATATTATTACAGAACAAGCCCCCTCTCAGAAAAAGCTTACGACCCATAACATGGTAAAGCTCCTGTACCTATGGTTTCCACTGAGTCAACAGTCTAGAATTTTCAAGACCATTAAAGAAGCATATCGAGGTGATAGCCAAAATATTTGCTGGGGTCTGAAAGAAAACAAAGTTAAGATCACATAAACCGAAGATTAAATAGTAAAGCTACCTGCGGTAGCACTGCGAGATAAGCAAAAGTATTTGAGGATGAAGCTGTAATAAAGGTATTACTATGGCAGTGTTAAGTGGTAGCTTCAGCATTATTTGCAGTAGCAGAAACAGCAGTAAAAACCAGAACTACTATAATGATGGTGTTACCAGCACCAGTGGTGTTGATAGTAGTAGTAGTGGTGGTGGTTCTAGAAGATGAAGAATAAAAAGAAGGGGAATAAGAAAGAGAAGAAGAGATAACATCTTTACTAAAATCAGTACCATAGGAGTAGCGCTAGTGAAATGTTTAAATATTGACATTTTTAATCAAATTAGATGATTTCAGACAGTAAAAGAGACTTGGTCAATACGTATCATTTTGTCATACTGTTGGGTCAACTAACTAGGGCCACATAGACAGCATTTCATTTTGTCCTTTAATGGAACCATCCTTGTTGAAGCTTTGGAAAAACACCTTGTAGCAAGATAAGCTGTGCAGTGCCATATTTTTTACACCGTTAATGGTTGCTAATGATATTCCCTCATATAGACTTCACTGGGTATCTTATATTTGAACTTTCTCTTGGATTTAACAACTTACCTTTTAAATTTTATAGACTTGTTAAACATATCGGAGCTTTGATAAGAAGTACCGAACGGCACAATGTCAGTAGACATACTTAGTAGATGTGCAAGGATTTGAAGAATTTAATATTCCCGACAAGCATAACAGAACTGTTATTGGTACATAATTGACTTTGGTCATCTCTGGTGGAATTGCATCCTTCATCTTGCCTATTTGAAGTGGCATTACGCCGGTTGCTACACTAAAGGCTTACGGTGGCCCTAAATATACAACTTATTTATTCTGGTTCTGATACGAAGTTTCTGCATTGTGGTTCCCTTGACAGAACAGTTTATCATAAACGTGAAGCGACATTACACCGGTTGTCACAACGGTGGTTTAGACGGAAACCAATATTGTATCTAATTTTAACTTTGGGATATATGTCATCTGATGGAAACAAGGGAGAACCTCGATATTCACAGGAAATATTCTTCGATCCAGATGAAGGATTCAGAGGATAGGCTAAAAGCGTTTAACGAATTCTGCCAAAGGTAAAACCTTTACTGGCTCAGTATGATGATATTTGTGATAGATAATGACCTAAACACCAAGTTGCCAATCTTCTTGGTATATTCTCTTCAAACAGATTGTTTAAATATTGGAAGGTCATTCAACCTGATAAACAGTTGCGAAAGGGGGCCAACTGGAATATGTTTGCCAATGAGATGAAATATTTTTATAAACGAAATGAGAATCCACATCTGATGAACTTTCATCTTAGAGCACTGGCACAACTGGGTGACAAAACCCTTCCGGAATTTTGTAATCGCGTTCTAAACAAAGATAAGTATTGTCACTTAAAATGTCAAGATGATCACAGTTCGGCAGAAGAAATTGATATCAAAAAACGGGATCCAATTGTCATTGGATCCCTTTTTTGATACCAATACAATAGCGATAATTCCATAAGACACGAAGCAATCAAGAAATCATAGGATATTCAAAGGCTTAGAAGAGAAGGAATGAGGATGAACTCTGCAGCAAGAAGTGAAGCTGAAAGAAGTGGAGAAGCCATAAATAAAATGAGAAAGTATTCCTTAAAAGCCTTAACGAAAAAGAAAACAAAAACTCTAAAATTCAAGAACACTATTAACTGCTACAGCTGTTGAGACAAGGTCATGGTACCAATAGCAAAATACATGGCCACGCGTCCTGAAAGAAGTCTTAAATGCAAGCAATGAGGTAATACAGGGCATTGTCGCAGTGTATGTAAGATCATGAACGATGTCCAGAAAGTAAAAACAGAAGAATCTGATGACAGAAGGGGTGAAAAGGATAATACTAACTATCAGATCAACCTATTTTGTGTCAAGACAACCTCAACTAAGCCTACGATACAACCTCGTTTTAACAGCAAATAGGATTTCAAGGTGCAACTTGTAAAATATAATACCATGCAATGTATAAATGAACCAGTGTGTGAGGAACTGTACTGGCGAAGAAGTGAGGTCTGCTTGAAAAGATGTTTCCATCTCAGAAGAAAATCAAGCCATACAATAGCTCTCCTCTATCAGTACATGATGGCTCTAGATGCAATGTGACATTTGAGTGAAATTCTGTTCCAGTAATCATCATCATCATCATCATATTCGGTTTAACGTCCGGTTTACATGCTAGCATGTGTTGGACGATTTCTTGAAATTGACTTCCAAGTTATCCTATCCTTCACCAGGTCTCTGCTGACACCTTTTTGTTTCAGATCCATCCTTATCACTTCCTCCCATGTTTTCTTTGGTCTTCCTCTGCCAGTGGTTCCTGCCACCTTGATTGTTCTGCATCTACTTGTCCAAGCATTCTTGTCCATTCTCTCCGCATGACCAAACCAACGAAGCCTCCTATTCTGCATACAGCTGCCAATACTGTCCAGATTCAATCTCCTTCTGAGTTCATTAGAACTGAGCCTGTCCTTTAGACTTACGTTGCACATCCATCTTATCATTCTCATGTCATTCCGCTCCATGCGGCTGACATCTTCAGCTTTCACTGGCCAAGTTTCACTGCCATACATCATTGTGCTACGTACACATGCCTGGTAGACTCTACCTTTGGTAGGTAATGGCAGAGCTCTGCTGGTTAACAATGGCATCAGCTCCCTGAGTAATGTGGCACATAATCTATGGACCATGCGAACCTATTTTGGATGGAACCAAAGCCTTGCAGTTAGGCATCATATTATTAGACGGGTTCCTCTAATCCATACCAACTAGTACTAATGATCATTACAGAATATAGAAAAGACTTGCAAGATGTTTTGCAAAAATACCCTTAAAACTATCAAGGATTTAGGAAGCTGAGAAATGTCCAAATTAAAATGTATGTAGAAAACACAGTTAAATCTGTTAAAGCGCCACTAAGGTCCACTCCTTATTATCTTTGTGATCAGGCTGACATGATACAAGAAATCGTTGTGCAAGGGTTTAGAGGAGCACCCTTCCAATGAACCACCCTTATGAGTATCCAACTGTGTACTGGCTTCAAAGAACAATGAATTAATAAGGATAGCATTTAATACCTTCAATGTTAACAAGGGAATGCTTTCCACAAACCAGCGTATTCAACGCCATGAAGATATTTAACTGATATTGGCTGGTAAGAAGATTTTGTCAAAGATGAACTTTGGTCAACCTTCTGGAATTACCCCTAGTTCCTGAGTCACGGCACTTAATGGTCTTCCAGAATGATGAAAACCTGCGTCGTAATAAGGGGCTCACCAGGCGCCTCAAACCTACACAAGGAGAACCAAATGCAGCACTGAAGCCAACTATTGCCCACATTGATGATGCAGATTTTTTGAGGAATGTTTTATAGTGCAGAAGGTGTCTGACCAGATGCAGCCAAGACTAATGCACTTGGTTACGTCGCCATCCTCCAAAGAAACAAGTGAGTTGATCAGCTTTTTGTGTTGATGCGAAGCAATTCAGAATTCATCCCAAACTCTGCTGACAAATCTGCAGTACTTAGGAAGCTAACCATAGGAAACCTCGGTTTAGATATCAGACAAATACACCAGAAATGCTTTAATATGCCTTCAAGAAAGACATTCGTCTGCAATATATTGATTCAAATCTACATATGCATGTCTTTACAGATACTCACATCATTGGTCTTGGGGCAATTCAGGCCCAGGGCCCCAACATCGAAGAGGCAGAACAACAGCTTTTGCATCAAGAACTACGTATGGGGCAGAAAAAAGGTAAACTCAACTTGATCTTAAAGCTACGACGTATGATTTTAATTGTGACGATTTCGTCATTACCTACTTTGTTCTCAAAATGTCTTAACAACAGTAATAGACCAAAGCCACTTTGCCCTGCATTCAATCGCAACAAACTGGGCTCTATATGTACTGAGCGCATCAAGGTGAACCACCTGGATGCGTGGTATCCTTGTCACCAACTTTTATGACAAGGATAGGTTAATAAAACATTTTCTGTCGCGAAGAGTGAAACCTATTATCAAACTGATGCAAAAACAAGATGAAATGAACGACTTGGACAAGTTGCTTTATATCCTTCACACAACACCTGAAACAAAAGCTGAACCTAGACGTCATTGCTGGGGAAACCACAAAGGATGTCTCTCTACTAGACGTCATCTCATACATTCAAAAAAGGTATTCCTGGCTGGCTGCAAAACATTGCTTTGCATTTCAGAAAATTAATGGAGTTAATGGTCTCTCCTGAAGGCCTGTTACTGGACGGTGGCAGAAATGTACCATCAGAAGGCCTGTACAAGAGTGCCATTGGACGAGCTCACAGAGGTAGTTATCCAAGACACCCATCAATGGAACAGCGTTTAACAGGTCACTTGTTCTTCGATTATATGCATACTAAAGTCAATTATTTCCTTACAATCTGTTCAGAACGTGCAACGTTTTCACCCAAGAAAACAGTGGAGCCAATTAATCCCCATAAAGGTCCATCGACGTGTTGGAATACAGTGGTGGTTGATCTTTTTGGGCACATCCCTTCATCAAAACATGCGGTAGTAGTACATGACGTATCACCTCGCATCCCTCCAGTTAAGCAGCTCAACGAGTTCGACAAAGGTACTTCCAGCAATAGGCGAAGTCTGGTGCTTATAGTAGACCTAAAATCCAAATGTTAGGCAATGGGCCTCGATTTAACTCAAAGGCTATGAGGGATTCCATAGAGTGTCGCGGCATAAGGGGTAACCATATACCACCTCTTCACCCTCCAGCGAATCCTGAAGAAACCTTCATGAAACCGCCTGTAAAGACAATGAGGATCGACCATTTAACCGAAGCATCAGAAAACAATGCTCTCAAAGAGCTGCTGGAGAGCTATCGTGATAAACCACACCCTGAAACGCGTTTACTCCAGCAAGAATGACGCTCCATGATGGGCAAAGGGAAACCCTCTCGTGGAATTCTGAGTTCGATAGGGCCATCGAACAGAGAAACGATAGAGATCAGTGAAGGAAATTTGGTCTGGCACAACAAGTCAACGCAAGTAAATTTAGAAAAATACTTTAATTTATCTAGGTGCTATGGCCATGATGCGAAATCACAAAAAGAGATCCAAATTTGACCCTAACTTCTATCCTGATCCATGTACAGATGTCTTCAATGAAGGTTGTAATCTCTTTGTTGAGGGATTGATCACTATACAAACGACACCCCAATGAGATAAAACCAATCTCTTTTCCTACAATCCAGCTTCTGCAGAATACTCAGAATGAGATGCTATGCAAGTTTCACCGGTGTTTAGCTGCCTTATCGCAATAAGATACTGATGGGGCGGTAATTTGGATCTTGCAACAAACATTCCTCACATTGATAGTTAAAAAGCACCAATTGAACCACATCGATCTGCGCGCATTCGCAGACACAATGGAAGATAATTTATTGACGATTTTACACAATGACCTATCATGGACAGAACATTAGTATTATTTCAATCTTTGATACTATTGGGGAAAGAGGCATTTAATTATACAAATGGGGGGATGGCAAATCCTCATTTCGACTTGACTGTTTACCTTTTATATTTTACAGGTTTGTTAAACAACCGGGGCTTTAATAAGAAGTACCGAACTACATAATGTCAATAGCCACTCTTACTCGAAGTACAAGAATTTGAAGAATTTAATACCTTAGTAACTAATATCTAAGGCGATAGTAAACTGAGTTGAAGCACAAGTAATCGTTAACATTATACCGGGTATAATTGGGTTTATGTACGTATTTCAAAGTCGACAAAAAACTGTAAACTTCCTCTAAACTACAAACTTAAGAAAATGAAGTAAAAACATCCCAAGCTACAACATAACGGTTAAAAATAGATCTAAATCGAAAATAAAATGTTAAACTAAATCAAATTAGCGATTATATCATGGTAACTGAAGCTATAAAACTGTAAGTAAAACAAAGCAGGAACGTGGTTGGTGTTCTTTTAAAATGACCTGACCTTTCCTGGACTAAAACTTTTCATTACAAATTCTTACTGTGTCTCCTGGCTGGAGATCTGATAGAGGGTGTTTACTGTTTGGTGTGGGTGTAGAAGTTTCTTTTACTTGATGAGATATCAATTCAGAGGCAATTGTTGGCAAAAAATTACCAGGCAATCGGTTGAAAAACATATCAGAAGGAGACGGTAAATTGTTGCTAAAAGAGGTGGCTTTAAAGTTACGAAGTGCAAGGTGGGCATCTTCATTGTTGTGTTTGGCTACTCCTCAGAGTTCTCTTGATGATTTGGTTCGTACGCTCGACAAGGGCATTACACTGTGGATACTTGGGGCTGCTTGCTTGCAATATGTAAGATATCTCATATTTACAGACCTTGGCATAATATTGTGCACTAAAGTCTGGACAAGTGGCGGACATTATTTTCTTTCTTACACTTTTTTTTGCAAATAGCTTTGGTAGTCACTTAAAATACAAAATAGCTTTGGTATTTTAAGTGACTGTGCTGCTTTCTTCATCGGGAAGTTGGATATCATAGTAGTCAGTTACAATAGCAACATTCACAATGTATTGTTTCTTAAAAAAAGGGAATAAGTCAGTACCAACTTTATACCAGAGTATCAATGGTATTCTGTAGTGAACCACAGGTTCACTTGGTCGGTGGATGCCGAACTGCTGGCATTGGCCAGGAGTGGTGACGGTATCTTCGACTTTTGCCTTTATGTTTGGTTAATACAACGCAGAACAAGCTTTCAGTTTAATCTTTGTGATGTTGGAGTGACCTTGATTAAGACTGAATTTTCTTTTCTCATTTTGGTAGGAATGATGATGAGGGTAAATATATGAACTATGTCTTAGATTGAAAAAAAACACGATTTGATATTTTATTTTTCAACAAAATGTGAAATTGAAATACAAAATATGATTTAATACCCTCCTAAAAAGCAATTGAATCTGGGGATATAAATGCAAACTTTATTTGATATTTAAATCTATTTATAAATAAATGGTTTAAAAATTGAGTTATATAAGATACAACAATTCTCATAACGCAAAATTCATTTGATATTCAGGTGTTTTTATAAGATTTAACAAAACAATCATTTTGTAGTTTTAACGCTTAATAAAAGCACATATATAATCATTGCAATGATGTCATGACATGTAGATGAATAATAGTTTTTATTTGAGTGAGGCTATGCCTAGATTATTAACATGGGGTATAAAAAGCACTGTATAGTAACCCTAAAAAGCAAAATTGAGTTGAATCTTTTGCATTTAACCATAATATCATTTTTGGTGTCTTATTACAAAGGGTTAAGGATTACAATGAATACTATTATAAGGATATCCAATAAAAGTAAAGCTTAGAAAATAATTGATGTTTTAAAGTTTAACACTGCAATCTTTTGTAGTTTTATAATCTGATAAAAGCAGATTAGATTCATTGTTTTATTACATCATAGGCTTTTTATTGTATATATCCCTTACGAACATTACATGTTACACACACTAACTGACAATTTGAAACTGTATGTGCTTGATTGTTGTCTTTCCTATCAGCTGTAATGTTACGTAATACATCATTGTCATTATGAATTGTTACTTCAAATAGTATTCCACACAATGGACATTTATTATTATTTCGGTACTGAGTTTTGAACCATTCAGTATTTATATAATTCTTATTTAAAAACTCCCTACCAGCATTTTTAACTGTTATTTTTATCCATTTATTTTGTTAGTAAAATATAGTTTCACCCAAAAACGTTTAAGCGACATAACATCCAGTACAGAGTGTTCAAACATTTGTACATTTGTATATTTTTTCAGATCTTTTGCTCGTTAGAGCAGTCCAAATAAAAAACTATCTTTACAAGGAGTATTACATTCAAAAATTGTAATTTTGTCACTTACAGTTGTACCTTAAACACTCTCACAGATGCTTCCATATAGTAACTAAAATTGTGTTTTTAGTTTATCTATTCTTAATGTCATGCTTATATTTTCAGCTGGTTCAAGGAATGTAAAGGTTTTTTTATCAATCGATTCAATGAAATAGTGATAATTCACATATAATTTTACGTTTACTGTTTTATAGTGTAATTTACATACTATTTCTAATCCTTCATAGAGTCTATCCTTTTTTATTATATTTTTAGAGACAATTGTTTATCTAATTGAACCTGACATTCGTTTTTTGTTGTTTTTACTGATTCAAGTTTATTTATTGGGTTATTAACTACATTAAACATGTCTTTTTTAGGTTTTCTAACATTACCTTATCTGATTCATGTTTTAATCGCTTGTTTATTTTCAATGTCATTTGATTTGGAAATATTTGATATGCCAAAATGATTGATAATCATTTTTAACTTTAATGTTGTTACAATCAAAATCAAACGGTTTTCTTTGATTAATATACCCAGTATTGTCTTACATTTATCAAGGTCAAATTTTTTCATTTTTATACACTGATTATCGTCAATAACGATTGCTAATAATTTACTCAATGTGAATGCGTCATATTCATCTTGTAATTGTTGACATAATGAATTATATGGTAAAATAAATAGAACCTCTTTATTAATCTTACATGCGGTAGTTTTACCAACGCCAAGTAATAATCCCTTAACAAAAATATTCTCGTAATTCATCACTTCTCAAAATCTATAAGAATCATATTCATCCTTTATCCCTGTTCAATTACTTAAATTTTTTATAAGAAGTAATTCATTTGAGGTTACTATGATATTTTTGTTTGTTAAATACTTATCAAATTCAAGTTTCAAGCAACCAACTTCAGTTGATAGGTCCAATATTTCTTTTATTCGTTTTATATTTTTTATTGTTACTAATTAGTAACGAGTCTGTTTTAATCATGAACTTTGACATTATTTTATATGGCATTTATATCCCCAAAACTTGTTTCCATGAAATTCTATAATACATCATAACTGTACCCCAGATCTAACTGAAATATGAAGCTGAATTAAAAGTCAATATTTGAGAACAATTGACTATTGGTCAACTTTGAAAGTTCTGAAATTTTTGGATTCAGAGCAGGTGCTTTATAATGTCATGAGTGCCAGGAAAAAGCTTTCGACTCATGCCATGATAAAGCTCTTACATATTTGGTGAACTTTGCTTTGACGTCTTCACTGCTAGAGATAATCATTTCGTTGCGGAGCCTTTGAAAAGACCGACGCAATTGTGGCAAGTAACTAGTTTCGCAACCCCTTTCCTTCCATTTTTTTTCTGCCATTAATTCTGACAAAAGAATACTTTCTAACTTTGTTTATTAAAATTACAAATATTTATGCTCCATCCTTGGACACACTTCACAATTTCATTCTTTTCTGACGTAGGGTTTGCAAGTTTAGGGTCCTCTTTATCGCTTCTTTCTCGAATAGTATTTGTATATGCACCAAAGTGTGAACCAATAACAATTTGGAGCCGTTCATATTGCGTAAACACAATTATACAAGGATCTTGACGTCCTACCTTGGTACACTGGCTTTCTACACACCCCCTGCCTGCGTACTTTATCCATTCCCCTGCCCTACCCAAATTTTTTTGAATTTGGTTTTCTGTTACATTTACAGATTTTGGAAGTTCAAAAAAACATACACAAAACGCGTTAGAAAATACAAACACACAAAAATCGTTTCTTGACAAGCTGTAATCTGAGCTTTAATAAGCTCACAAGATGTCAGCAAAAGGTCCATTTAAAATGTCGAAAATGTTGTTATTGACTTTAATTTGATCTCCCTGAATATAAGGAACTGGGGTCGACGTGGAGAGACGTTTCAAGATGAATAAATTCCTGTCCAAGGAGAGCAGCTTGGCAGTCAATGTCATGACCGTCAATGATATTAATTGCAATCCCGGAATTTGATAAAGTAGAATTTAGGAAATTTAATTGTGTTGATCACTTACGTAAAATAATCTTACCTAGGCTTAGTCTGATTATTGCTGGTTTGTTCCAACTCCTGTGATGAAAATAATTTATTTTCTTGTATAATACAACACCCATCACTGCTTCTTTTCACCTTGTAAGAAGATCTATCAATTATATGAGAGAATTTAGAAAAATAATAACTTTCGTATGTACGAAATTTGTCTTAATGATAATAATAGTAGTACTACTAATAATATATTTATATAGGAAAGTGAAGAAATTGATTGTACTAAATTGAGATTGAACATATGCCGGCTCAAATTTGATAAAAGGGATTTGTTTCCGTGGCGGCACTTAAATATTAGCTCAGTTTGGTTGTTCAAAACCCACTTTGGTTCAAAATTTATTATACATCTTCTCATTTTACACTTATATGGCAATACTTTATAATTACAAGGTCGTACTTGGAATTTGTTTTTTTTCAATGAGTATCTCTGCGTTGTCTTGCAAGATACAATATTTGGCATACAAAAAAACCTAAATTTTAGTGTGTTTGGGTTGAAGATTTAATTGAATGTGTTATTTTAAAAATGCAGAAGACATAATTGCCCTATTTACATAGTTTTGATTGAGTTCAATTTTTTTATATCACTACCCACATGTGAGAATAGACAAACTGTATTATTTCTTACAAAATGCTGCGATTTTCCTTTACATGTTATAAAACTGAGAGCGACGATTTATTTATTTGTAGCACAAAGATTGTTTAAATAAATATGAAACTCAGAATTTATTAAACTTTTCTAGCAACTCGGAGTTGGTAAAGAAGTGTAATATCTTGTTTGACTGATACTGTAAAATGCTCTCTGATAGTATTGAGCACTCTTACTACCACCTTGGTAGACAAACACAGATATATATAAATAATATCTTTTACAATATAATTTTCAAAATATGTCATTGTATGTCAATATATTTCAAGCTGAATCTTGGCCAAGAACTAGGTATACTGTATTTATTACAGCTAAAAAACTCCAGTTTTCAGAAATGTTAATAACTAACAGATAAAGTTTAGGTATAGGAGCTAAAACTGTCCCATTAATCATAAGCTGTTCATTGAACTATGTTTCAATAGATACATCTTCCGTTGTCAGGCTGCAGATGTGATTTGGTACAGCTTTTTTTATGTTGATAGTACAGATCTATGTGGTGGAAGGGATTGAACAATTTTGAGGAGTAGTGCCATACCTATCTTCTTTTATTGTGTTCTTTCTTTAGTGCATGGTGCCATAACAGGTTCTCCATGGAAACAAGGAAAGNTCAGAAATGTTAATAACTAACAGATAAAGTTTAGGTATAGGAGCTAAAACTGTCCCATTAATCATAAGCTGTTCATTGAACTATGTTTCAATAGATACATCTTCCGTTGTCAGGCTGCAGATGTGATTTGGTACAGCTTTTTTTATGTTGATAGTACAGATCTATGTGGTGGAAGGGATTGAACAATTTTGAGGAGTAGTGCCATACCTATCTTCTTTTATTGTGTTCTTTCTTTAGTGCAAGGTGCCATAACAGGTTCTCCATGGAAACAAGGAAAGAGGTGTTTAAAGTAATGATAAAAACAATTCTTTTAAAAGGCAGTGATTCTTTGAAACTGTCTTCACAGAAGAACCAGGGGTGAAAAGCCACCGGAAAGTGCTTTTGCGTCTACCAGGCCGGTCACCATTATGATTGTACTTTCATATAAACATTTCATGTTCCGGCTACATGAATTAATTGTAACTATTTCAGATTTACTTGTGTTGTTTCTTTGCCCACATTATTGAGGTGGTAACAGTGACAAGGTACGAGCTCATGCCTCAAGAAGAACAAAGCCAATGTCTATCCAAACAAACGCAAGCTCCTTAAGGTAAGTTGGAAATAAATTATAACTTTTAAGCAAAATGGAAAATAAAAGTAAGACATTTCGTTTACATCTATACTGCTATATTTTTCTATTGGACATTGGGTTTATCCCAAAGAATATATCTGTACCTTGTATTACTATAAAATGGCCACATTTCGTCCTCCAAAGTAATGTAGTATCACAAATGGTGAGAGCATTACCAGTTTTGAGAGCTGGAGATTTATAAACGTAATCTATACCCTTTCCCTAGATCCATGTTTTGCCCCATTTTGGGATACCAGCTATGCATGGACTAAGAAGACACGAGCCAATCCCCTCAGATAATCGTTAGCTACCCTAAGGATGAATACCATCGTCACACTCCAGCCCAGGAAGTTGCTCAATTCGATGTATTGGTTGGACAAACGGCATATTTTACCTTCGCCACCTCAAGAAACACTTCGACTAATAATTTATAATGCAACTTCCGTGGGCAACATATGGTAAGCCATCAGGTCCCACTAAGGTTTCCGGTCGACCAGAGCCCACTTCAGTGGCATGATCAACATCCATCTTAAAACTAATGAGCAGCCAGAGGACCTTTGACAGGGCCTTAAGATCTTCATAGAAAACAGCCTCTAGTTCGCCACCTCTGACTTAACACACCGTACTTTGGAACTCACCGATGCTTTGGAAAACCTTGTTATATTACTCTGGCTTCAAGCTCATTCACAAAGATCGTCCGGTCCTAGTGAAACAATATGGGACGGAGTTGAGATTATGTACGCTTGCAACCACAAATCCCAAAATCTCACAGGGCATGGACACTTTACCTAAGTCCCTCCAGTCAACCAATAAGATCAAGATCATGCACTCTGGGGCCTTCCAACGTCAGCCTTACAGACCACATCAAAAAGTACCACACCAAAATAAACCTTCATTATGCCCCCTTAGCAAATGTTCGTATTTACCTGACTCCAACCGCGGGTTCTTCGCCGAGCTCGAGCAATAGCCACTCTTAATTTATTTGATGACACAAGACACTGGCACCGACGCTGAGGTGACACAACAGACCTCAATGGTCGCTATCATTCCAACTTTCCGAAGAGTACAAATTAACAAAATACCCACAATTAAGGTAAACTATAGCCATCACAGCATCACTTTGATCCCAGATCGAGAAGCACAAAAGGCTAACACGATTCATGAAGCAATAGCTGAACGGAGAGCCCGTATTTCAGCCAGTAGTCAGACCACCATCCAGGCTGATGCGAAAACATCACAGGCAGTCAAAGGTGAAATTAAGCTTTAGCTTACCTGCAGTGACTTGAGATTTTTACTTGAAGCGCTTGTCGGCGAAGGCATTGACTCTGAACCTTTTGCCAGTCCTATTGATGATTACCAATGACGTTTCTCTTTGACCTGCCAAATCTGAAATCAGCTTCCTTGATGATAGTACTTGCACTTACCAAAATAAAGAATGCACCAGTATATCGTACACCATCAACAACATTAGTGCGCATCTCTTGAGAGCCCGAAATGCAACAATATGGCCCGGTGAATACATTGAAATTGAATTACCTCCAGATGTTAGCAAGCTGACAGCAATAGAGCCCAGGTTGCACACAAACTTCCAAGGAGACATCTGACCTCCATCAACCATCACCAGAACAGTTGCCGGTAAGGTCAGGATTCCAAACCTGCATGATCTACCTAAAGTTCTGAAGAAAAATTATCATTTTGCACAAACCGTTCCCGCCATGAGCTCAACTCTTCAAGCTGCCATGTCCATGCCAGAAACAACTGTTTCATGAGCCCACTCAAACCCACTTCATCAGCATTGACTAGGATCAGCAGCTCCAGGCTGACATCAACACTAGCTTTTGCAACCTTCACCAGGAACACCAATCTATCTTTGAACCTTCATTCAAAGGTTATAACGGTGCCTTTCGCCGTCTATCCACAGGAGTGAGCATGAGTTATGTGGACCTACCACAATGGAAAGGAAGGATAGAGCAATATTCCTGCTGCAAGCTTAATGGGTTGCAACAAAAGTTTGGTGAGCTTGTAATACTTGGTGTTTTTACCAAACCAGAGCGCCCCGGGATTGTTGCAGAGTATCTCAATCCTTCTTTTCTTGTCAAAAGGCGACCAGGAGATTATCACTTGGTTACGTAATTCAGCGAGATTGCAGGATACTCAAAGCGTCAGCCAGTACTTATGGCTAACATTAACGCAAATTTGGGAACCATTGGTCAATGAAAGTACTTGATTAAAACCGACCTGTCAGCGCAGGAATCCATGAAATACTGCATTGTTACAACACCATTTAAAGGCTTATATATCTACAATAGATGTGCTATGGGTATGCCTGGTTCCACAATCTTCCTTGAAGATCTATCACATATACTTGGTTGCATGATACAGAAAGATGTGGCTACAAAGGCAGCCTACAATCTTCATTGCTGAGGCAATACCCTGGCAGAGCTTCTATATACCTGGAAAGGAATTCTTCATTTCTATTCAACTATATCTTGATTGGGAGATTACTGAACCCAAAGAGAAAGCATATAGCCACTGGATGGGAAACATTTAAAGCGACAATGAAGAGACTTTACAAACCAAATGAAAATGTAAGGTTTGAAGCATTCTATTATCAATTTCGTACACTATTTCAAAAGAAAGGTGAGACATTCAAAGCATCAGCAACAAGAGTCGAAAAAGAAGCTAAGTATTGTTCATTCAAGTGTGCTTCAGAACAATGTACTCCTGTGTTGGGATCCAAGATCATATTATTATTGGTCTATCTTACGAAAAAATTCGACAAGGGGTATTGAAAATTCATTGGATTTAAAAGCTCGTCGATGAAATGCTACACGTACTAAATCGGCTTTAAAAGGTGCCACAGAGATTAGTGGTCATGCTTACATGAACAAAATGGTAAACCATTCATACAAAAAATGAGGCATTGGCAAAACCAGAAGCCTTAAAAGACATGCACTTGTTACTTTTGTGGACATACAGTTTCCTTCTTTCCTATACAGAAACGCATTGAGCAACGTCAAACTCGATCCACAATGTGTAGGAAATGTGGTAAAATCGGCCATAACGGAAAGGTCTTCAAGTTGGTGAAATATGTGCTGGGAGATGAAGAGGATGTTCAACATCATGGTGCAGAAGAGGATGACAAGCTTTATAATGTCCACTTACTTCCAGTAACTAAAGATAATAAAAAAAACGAATTATGTCAAAGTACATGTAGTTATGAAAACCAACATGGACAAAGTATTGGCTCACAAAGGTGCTAAAATTTCAGTATTAAGCATCAAAGAAGGAAATAAGCGGAATGCACTTGATCGCATTGTTCCAACTCAAGTGAAAATAAAACCTTACAAAACTTGCCCCATACTGGTTAAAGGGACTGTTCGATGCGTAGTCACATTTGGTCAACGATCTGTACCCATACAATGGCACATCATTTATCAAAATTGCTTGGAACGCTGCGATAAGATTCAATAGATTCTCCAGCAACATTCAAACAATCTCAAAGGCATTTGAAAACTGAAGAACCACCTTGTGAAGCTACATGTTGATACTTCTATAAAGCTGGCTGTTGAAAGTGCAGGAACCATTCACTATTGAGTGAAGAAGAGAGTAGATGTTTTCTGGGAAATGATACCAAAAGATATAATAGAAGAGCATTCAATTGTTGAACCACCACATGGACATCAAACATCGTTATTGTAAGTGATGGGGACGTTAGATAAACTTTTGATGCACCAATTCTAAGTCATGAAGGTATAAAGGCAAAACTGGGAAAAGCTAAATGTTTCTCAAAAGTGGACCCAAGTCTGCATTTTGGCACCTGGAATTACATACAAAATCGAAATATCTGCCTATTGTAACAGGGCGGACAGGCGGTCACGCAAGAACGATAAGGATTCAAGGATTGCTCTGAGATTCCCTTTATTAAACTTCACAAATACATGGAAAAAAATAAACGGGAACGACTAACAGAATGTCGTTGCCAATCTGTAACTAAATAAGAATAATATTGCAAGCTAAAGTTCTATAAAATACTAATAACAATCAATTAATATATGTAACAAATAATTTATCTTAAGTACACTGATTTTACTACTATTTGGTTGTAAACCTTTTGTGTAGAGTTAATAACGGATAAAATGCCAGAAAAAAATAACAAAATAAAGGAAGAGACAAATCTGACGCTTGGTATCCATAGAAACGGTTTTCACTGAACGACAATGCAAATGGACCGGAAGTGTCTCTTCAATGAGTTTACAAAGAGTTGACTTGAGGCGGATTAGATTACATGTCCTGCACAAACGAAGCGTTTATTGTAATGAATCAAACTTAAAGAATAATGTGGAATTCTACAGCTGATCTGTACCTTAACATAAACCGATAACTGTGAATATATATATGAAAGGATAACGAAAATCCGGAGAATGGCTTAAGGTCACAAACGAACAAAGAAAAGGTAAATTTGTAAACAAATTGTTTTGACCAAGTGAACTGACCCGCGATTACAAAACGTGAAAAACTCAGGCAACATTGATTACAAAATACGAAAACTAATGTAGAAATTAGTTGTAAAACGAATGCTATTCCCTACAACAAAAGATATAATTCTTGGGATCTGTCTGCGAGTATTAAATGAAGTGTAAACTAGCTCTGTATAAAACATGTCTAGCAACTTGCAACAAATGAGCAATCACGCGTTGAAATTATTGTAACAAAACCTATGAATAAGTTCGACGTTTACTGGACTTATTCTAGCAGGATTTATGAACGAGTTTTGCATAAACCCGGGTATAAACGTGATCAGTAACAATCCTAATGCAACACGAGAATTAAGTGTACATGCGATCTACTAACCAAAACAATTATTTGACTAGCATAATAATTAGATATCTAAATATCTGAGACAATTGGCACGATTAAACCACTTAAAAGCTAACTTAAGAACACACACAACAAATATAATAATGAAAACTAATGCTGGCTATAGCGGCTAAGATTAATTGGCAAATCAACTAGTAAATAGATGTAGTTTTATCTACGGGCTAAATAGGTGTAA
>RDPX01000303.1:727287-762993 GCA_003991215.1 Morbakka virulenta
TCTCTCTCTCTCTCTCTCTCTCTCTCTCTCTCTCTCTCTCTCTCTCTCTCTCTCTCTCTCTCTATCTATCTATCTATCTATCCCCCCCCCTCTCCAAGTGCTATGTCCATCCCAGGCTCGGCGCGTTGGCGATCATGGGTTTCCACAGATTCCTATCTTTTATGAGGAAATGGATAACCGCAACAAAATCGCAAACATGGGGCAGATGAAAGGTGGGCAAATAAGTAAAAAGTAGAATCCAGCAGTGATTCCCAGTTAGTATTCCGGATCGTTTTTACAACTCAACCGCCGGATGTAATTTTTTGGAGTAATGGAAAGAAACAAATTGACTTAACTGTTCAATTGGAAGGAAATGCAGCAAAACAACGCGAAATAGGCATTATGATGAGTTGATTAATTATTTTGAAGAACAGAATATTATAATATTGCAATTGGATGTAGAGGATTCCTGGATAAGAATTTCTTGAGAGAGTTTTAAACAAGGTTGGGTTTCGTGATAATTTTTCTGAGTGGGGCATATCAGCACAATGACGTCATCGATTATACAGACAATCTAATCATTTAGATTAATGAAAGCTGGACAGTAAAGAAATAAAGAAATGAAAAGTCCGATAAATGTTGCTGAGGTGTGGTTTTTACGAAGAATGTTGAAAGTTTCTTGGGCTGAACACGTAACTGACGACGAAGTTTTGAGACGAGCAGGTTACATCATGGAGCTTCTAAAAATCATCAGGAGAAGGCAGCTGGCAGCCTTCCCAGGACATGTACTCAAAAAGAAAGGAATGGAGGACTTGGCTCTTACAGGCAGAATATGTGGAACAAGAGGCAGAGGACGTAGACAGCTAACATTCATGAAATGCATATCAACTTGAACCCGGAAAAGTGAAATAGAGATGCTGGGAGGAGATAAATGCAATATCCTCAGGCTAAGACAGCACTGGATTGTAGCACCCTTTGCAATGATATGTAACAAGCAAAATATCTTAACGAGTTTAATTCGAACTTAAATTGTGCAAGTCAGTTTATTGAAATATAGAACATGCCTAGAACCTTTCCAGCAAACGAAAAAGGAAACATAAGAAACTAATGTGGTACATTTTATTTAGTAAACAAAAAAGCAACTTGTTTATTTTAGGCGTAAAATATTAATATACCAAAAAATTATTACCACGATTCCACAATATGTACAATTCCTGACTCAAATTATTTTTTGTATCATTACGTTCACTTACACAGTCTTGAACTCCAAAGTTAACACTGTGTCTCTGGTACAATTACATGAATTTTTTGATATATCGAATGCACCTAATTTGAAAACAAATTCACATATTAAAGTAAATGAAAGCGGCAATCTTTGGATAAAGCCAACACTGGATCGTACTACTCTGTGCAGTAATTTGTAAAGTGAGAAAGACATAAGACATGTAACAGTTATTTTGAGCTTTCCATAGATACTAACTTTGAAATTCGTATAAAATAATGAATTAAAATGTTTGGACATTTCTAGCAAAAAAGGTATTGACCAGTTAGAGTTTAAGATGTTGTTCAAGACACTTTAATGAAATGTAGAAAATCTATGGGGCTTTTGTAGCAAATACAAGTAGACATTAAAAAAGCTTTTGTTGTCCATTTCATGAGTAAAAAAAGAAAGTAACTCCTATATTGCTGCTCCAAAGTATTTATATATCCAAACCAAAACATAATTTCCTGTATAAAAGAGGTCATTCTGCCTCTAACAACTGAAATTCACAATATAACCAATGAATCAAAGCCACACGTTAGCATTTTTAACTGCTTCTGGCCTCTGACTACATAATTAGGCATTTCCTAAATAGTTTTTCTTGGTCCGATAGACCAAAAAATACACATTTATATTCTTCTTAGGTAATACTTACATGCCCGGTTAAAAACAAATCAGAAAATCTTGTATGTTAGTTGCATGTAATTCAAACTTTCTTACTCGACACTTCCCCAAATTATATGCATGATTTTCCTAGCCTTACCAGCTAGCAAAAAGTTAATGCAAAATAAATTATTATTCCTCATGCTAGTAATTGTCAATTATTGCAATATATAAAAGCAAAAAAATACGAAGTACGCTAAATTGATAACAGATTTCAGTGTCATGAATGCCAGGTTTCGACATCTACAACTTGTAGAATATGTCATAAAGAGTGATGTACATTCACACCTTTATCCTAAATTTTCGCTAAAGTATCCTACACATGCAATTAAAAGGAAGTAGACAACGCAAACTGTGTGAAAGATATCTCTTTCATGCATGCATGATTTCCAAGATTTCATCTTTTTGTTTGTATTTTCACAAAGAGTGATATAGGTCTATCCTTTTCGTTAATTTTCGACCTTACCTGCAACATATAGAAGTATCGATAAAATAACAAGGTCTGAAAGATCAAATATTACTCTTTCATAAAAGACAGCTTTGCGATTCTTCAAATTGTGCAATGTTGTCTTCTCAACAATTTCTGCATCGAACAATATTGTCATTTATGGGGACGTCCAGTTCCCAAGTTTGGGTTTTAGTAAGTATTGGAATCGTGTGGACTTTTCCACAAGCAACAAACCAGAAGATAGACCATTTTATCAGGGTTAAAGGGATCCACAGTAATTTTAATAATATCATGCTCCGTCGCTGCAAATTTCAAAGAACACATAACACGTTAATGTCGTCAATTTTTCCGTCTAACATAAAAGGGAGAACGCCTTATTCAATGCACTAAAACATCAATTTAACCATAAAAATTTTATTACAGTTTTTCATGAGGTACCAGTGTTTTGTGCTAATGCACTTGCAGTACACTTTCCTGAATTGATCACGTTGTTGGTTTTCTACTTACAAGTTACAAACTTTAAGCACCAAATCAATTGTAATTCCTTTTCAATTATTTTAACACAAATATATAGAAATTATCTAAAGTGAAAACAACTTCACAAAACGAAATTCATGCAAAATCCTTCCTTACAAAAACAACCTTTGTGCTTTTAGCCACTGAATTTAATTAAATGACCAATGAATCAAAGCCAGATATTTGGCATGTTTAAGTAATGGTAACCTTTAGCCATAGATTTTAATATAGTGTTAATGCTTTTTCTTTTCCGATAGCCTAAAAAATACCATGTCATATTATTTTTAGATAATATTTACTTCCCCAGTTAAAAAATATCACAAAGTCTTGAATGTTAGTTGCATGTAATTCAAATCATCCTCCTCGACACCGTCCTGAATTATGTGAATAATTTTCCTATTCTTACCACCTGGGAAAATGTCAATGCAAAATATATTATTATTTCTCATGCTAGTTATTGTCAATGAAGGAAATATGTTAAAGTAAAAGCAAACGAAGTACGCAAAACTGATAAAATCTTTTGCTATCATCAATGCTAGATTTGGAGTTCTACAACTTGTAGAATATATCTCATAAACAGTAATCTACTTTAATACCTTTACCCTAAATTTTCTCAAAGTATCCTACACATGCAATTTCAAGGATGCAGACAACGCAAATTGGATGAAAGATATCTCTTTCATGAATGAATGCTTTGCAAGAGTTTATCTTTTCGTATATTTTCCTATAAACAGCGATATATGTCTATTCCCTTTCGTTAATTTTCGACCTTATCTGCAACATATAAAAGTAGAGATGAAATGACAAGGTCTGAAAGATCAAATATTACTCTTTCATAAAAGACAGCTTTGCGATTATTCAAATTGTGCAATGTTGTCTTCTCAACAATTTCTGCATCGAACAATATTGTCATTTATGGGGACGCCCAGTTCTCAAGTTTGGATTTTAGTAAGTATTGGAATCGTGTGGACTTTTCCACAAGCAACAAACGAGAAGATAGACCATTTTATCAGAGTTAAAGGGATATACAGTAGTTTTAATAATATCATGCTCCGTCGCTGCAAATTTCAAAGAACACATAACACGTTAATGTCGTCAATTTTTCCGTCTCACATAAAAGGGAGAATGCCTTATTCAATGCACTAAAACATCAATTTAACCATAAAAATTTTATTACAGTTTTTCATGAGGTACCAGTGTTTTGTGCTAATGCACTTGCAGTACACTTTCCTGAATTGATCACGTTGTTGGTTTTCTACTTACAAGTTACAAACTTTAAGCACCAAATCAATTGTAATTCCTTTTCAATTATTTTAACACAAATATATAGAAATTATCTAAAGTGAAAACAACTTCCCAAAACGAAATTCATGCAAAATCCTTCCTTACAAAAACAACCTTTGTGCTTTTAGCCACTGAATTTAATTAAATGACCAATGAATCAAAGCCAGATATTTGGCATGTTTAAGTAATAGTAACCTTTAGCCATAGATTTTAATATAGTGTTAATGCTTTTTCTTTTCCGATAGCCTAAAAAATACCATGTCATATTATTTTTAGATAATATTTACTTCCCCAGTTAAAAAATATCACAAAGTCTTGAATGTTAGTTGCATGTAATTCAAATCATCCTCCTCGACACCGTCCTGAATTATGTGAATAATTTTCCTATTCTTACCACCTGGGAAAATGTCAATGCAAAATATATTATTATTTCTCATGCTAGTTATTGTCAATGAAGGAAATATGTTAAAGTAAAAGCAAACGAAGTACGCAAAACTGATAAAATCTTTTGCTATCATCAATGCTAGATTTGGAGTTCTACAACTTGTAGAATATATCTCATAAACAGTAATCTACTTTAATACCTTTACCCTAAATTTTCTCAAAGTATCCTACACATGCAATTTCAAGGATGCAGACAACGCAAATTGGATGAAAGATATCTCTTTCATGAATGAATGCTTTGCAAGAGTTTATCTTTTCGTATATTTTCCTATAAACAGCGATATATGTCTATTCCCTTTCGTTAATTTTCGACCTTATCTGCAACATATAAAAGTAGAGATGAAATGACAAGGTCTGAAAGATCAAATATTACTCTTTCATAAAAGACAGCTTTGCGATTATTCAAATTGTGCAATGTTATCTTCTCAACAATTTCTGCATATAACCATTTTATCATTTATGGGGACGCCCAGTTGTCAAGTTTGGGTTTTAGTAAGTATTGGAATCGTGTGGACTTTTCCACAAACAACAAACCAGAAGATAGACCATTTTATCAGGGTTAAAGGGATCTACAGTAATTTTAATAATATCATGCTCCGTCGCTGCAAATTTCAAAGAACAAATAACACTTTAATATCGTCAATTTTTCCGTCTCACATAAAAGGGAGAACGCCTTATTCAACGCACTAAAACATCAATTTAACCATAAAAATGTTATTACAGTTGTTCATGACGCACCAGTGTTTTGTGCTAATGCACTTGGAGTACACTTTCCTGAATTGATCACATTGTTGCTTTTCTACTTATTAGTTACAAAGTTTCGGCGTAACATTCCATAAAGTCCGCTCTAATATCTTGAGAAATTGATATACCGACGTTTAGAAGATATTAAACCGCATCGCTGTAGATGTCAGTAAATAGATAATAAGTGAGTGAAATCACTATTTTTGTGTAACTTAAAAATCGAACGCCTTATTATATTGTCGAAAGCATCCATTTCACTACCATAATTAAATTACAATTGCATATGTAATTTAAAAGAATGAATTAGTGGTGTTTCCTCCTTATCCTTTTCCAGTAGACCTTTCTGAATAGATTGCTTTGCTTTTGTACTTACCCTGTTACAAATTTTGAACACCAAATCAATCTGGATTCTTTTTTTTGCTATTCTCCCATATAGGCAACATCTATTGTATAATCAGCCTCCCGACAACAAATTCATGCAAAATCTCTCGTTGATAAAAATATGCTTTTTTCTTCTGAATTTACTAAAGGTCTTGCTATAACCAATAAATCTAAGCAAGGTTTTTTGCGTCTCTAAGTAGTGCTGCTAAATTTCAATTTAATTTTTCAATAGACTTCAAAATAACAACTTTTAAATGTTAAAAATGGCAAACAACAGATAAAAAGATAATTTTGTAAGGCTTCGTTTTCAACACCAAGTCTTTGCTAAAGTCATATTCAACGTATCAATGATCAGCTTAAGTATTAACTTCTTCCGAATTTTTCCGACATTTTTAAGCACTACAAAACTTGTATTTTGCATGTTAATTTACATCTAATGCTTTAATTTCTTCAACATACGAAGAAATGTAATTACATTTTGCTCAAACATTTTTGCAAAGCCATTTACAAGAATTTCTGAAATTCTAGGTTAATGCTGCAAATGACAGAAAACTGAAAAAAGGTTATGAAGTAACTTCTTGCTTGTAATCTAAGAAAACCAATGTCTTATTCCTAGAAGTAATTTTCAATTTATTTAATGAAAATGAATGACTACCCCACATGAGGTAGAAACATTTACTCCTATCCTTCTTTGTGTCTGTCCATTTCTCTTAATTGCTGACATTTTTGATACTAGGCGCGTAGAATAATTTTAGCCCAAAACATATTTTCATTCTTTCACACTGGTTCTCAGAAGTATAGGAAGCATAAAAAGTACAAAGAAACTGACAAGACGAAATTGATTAAAGCAAGCTTTATTAAAACAAGCTTTAAGCTTCTCAAATCACTAGAAAGATATATAATTAACAATAACTACAAGCAATATTTTTTATGCTTCCTGAATAAATAACATTGTCTTTTCTATACTTACCACCTTTCAAGATTTAAGTACAAAATATGATTTTATTCTTTTACATTTATTTTCGGTTTCCCACAATCTGGGAAATATAAACCAATTTCCTTTCTTAATCTTCAGCAAAGCAATTTTCTGAAATCTCGAAATAACAATGCTTCATTGCAGCAAAGTCCAAAGCATAGATAATAAGGAAATGTAGTGAACTTCCATTGGTAAAATGAGGACGCCAATGCCGTATTACAAGTACAAATATCGATTTAGCTAATAAAATGGAAGGATAAGGCGCATCGGCTGAAAGTCTCAACTCCAAGCCTTCCTTCTGTACACTTTCCTGAATTAAAGGCAATATCACTTCTGTACTAACTACTTTGCAGTATTTAACCACAAAATGTATATATATATATATATATATATATATATATATAGTTCTACATTGATTTTCGGCTATGTACGCAACATATAAAGTAAATACAGCTTGACAAGACAAAATTAATGAAAAGGCATTAAAATAAAATGAACTTTCGGCTTCTTTAATCAAATAAAAAACTTTTGCCAAACAATCAGCCCAAATAACAATTTAGATATTTACAGGACAACTGAACTACAAGTTCGTAATTTATTACACCCATAAATGCTGTGACTTTTCGCATAAAAGAAGAAATGTGAAAAAAATTGTGAAAAATATCTCATTCAATTGCTTTGCAGAAGCAATTTACTGAAATTTGCCAAATAACAAGCACTGTCGCTAAAAATGGTAAAAAGCGGACAATAAGTTAATGTAGAAAACTTTCCTTTGTAAACCAAAGGGAGATAATTCCATATTCTAGCTATTAAATGTCGATTTTTTCAATAAAAAGGATGATTGTAACATATGACGTAAAATGGCCAACTTTAACCTTTCTTGGCATACTCTTTCTTAAATAGAAGATATTATTTCATCCCTTTTTACCACATTCAAAATTTCAGGCTAGAAATAACCTTCATCCTTTTTCATCGATTTTCGACAATACCGATAACATCTAAAAGTAAAATCAATTTTAAAAAGGTAGATAGATGGAAAAACTCTCCTGCGTATAAACGGAGTTTTAGCTTCACCGATAGCAAATTTTTACAACTAACATTGGCTTCTAGCAATAGTAGTGACCTTTAAATGGAATACTAGCTAACGCCAAAAACATATGGACATGTAAAAAGATGGCAATGACTCATTTCTGTAGCCACATATATTTATTTTGTTTCAAAAGCCATACTTCTGGTTGTTGTTTGATCTATCACCGATAAAGAGAACACCGAGATAACTGCAGGAAATGACTATGATTTTCTGAGTTAGTAACTTTTATTTGTTTCGTTCTTATTCATTGTGATTTTAAATCAACTTAATTTTTACTTCACACAAAATATTTTTAAAGGAACGACCCCAAAAAGGATATTTTCTAGCTTTGATCTATTACCGATCGATAAAGGGAAAACCGAGGTAACTGCACGAAATGACTACAATGATCAGATTGGAATATGGAATCTCAGGACAATGTACCAAAGTGGAAAGTTTGATAACGTTAAACTAGAATTGGATAGACTTGGTGTTAGTGTTATGGGAATCAGTGAATTAATATGGAAAGGAGCTGGGATTTTAAACCCAAAAAGCCATAAAATAGTTTACTCTGGAGGGCAACGACACCAAAACGGAGTCGGCGTTATTCTAAATCAGGAACAAGCAAAGGCGCTTCTCGGATATTGGGCTATATCAGATCGAGTAATTCTTGTGAAAATGAAAGGCTCACCATTAAACCTCTCTATAATTCAAGTTTATGCTCCAACTTCAGACAGCTCTGATGAAGTTGTTGAAGCGTTTTATGAAGACCTCGAAAACGCTTACAAGCAATGTAAATCTCAGGAAATACATATTATTATGGGCGACCTCAATAGCAAAGTAGGAGAAGGACAAGATGGAAAGGTTGTAGGACCATACGGACTAGGAGACCGCAATGAAAGAGGAGATAAATTTGTAGATTGGTTTAAAGAGCATAATCAGATCATAACGAACATCTGGTTTCAGCAACCAAAAAGAAGGAAATGGACGTGGATGGGTCCTGACGGCAAAACCAGAAGTCAAATTGATTTCATCACCATAAATGCCCGTTTCAGGAATGCAATTAAACAAGCGAAAAGCTACCCCGGAGCTGACTGCGATAGTGATCACGTTCCTGTTACCTGTAAACCTCAGATGAGATTCAGAAAGAAGAAGATTGCCAATTCAGCACCAAAGTTAGATTATACGGCGCTAAAATGTAATACATATGTAAGGCAAGAGTTTGCGCTCAAAGTACAGAACAGATTCGGAGTTCTTGAGCAAGAGGGAAACTCTACGTGGGATGCGTTCAAATAAGCATCCACATCAACAGCGATAGAGACGTTGTCGCCAATTAAAAGACAAATCAAGAAACCTTGGATGACAGAGGAGATAGTGAAGGACATGAAAGAAAGGCAAAAGGTCAAAGACCGCAGCAGTGAGGAATACCGAAATATGACTAGTTTGATACGTCACAAGTGCAGAGACGCGAAGGAAACATGGCTAAACGAGCAGTGCTCAGAGATAGAGAAAGCGAAATCGACAAGTCCCAAGGAGATGTATGACAGGATCAAATCGCTATCAGGTAGAAATACACGAACCTGCAGCGGTTGCATTAAGTCTAAGGATGGAAAAATTCTTGTTGATGACAAAGGTATTATGAGTAGATGGTCAGAGTACATTGCGGAGCTTTTTGACGATGACAGGCGTGACAGACCAATCGTCAAGAATAATATGGATGGCCCCTGAATCATGGAATCAGAAATACGGGCAGCAATAAAGAAGATGAAAAGAAACAAAGCTTATGGGCCAGATGGCATCAACATAGAAATTATAGAGGCTCTCGAAGACTTTGGAATTACAACAATAACAAGAATAGCTAACACAATATATGAAATTGGGAAACTACCAGAAGACCTGCTTAACTCTGTATTTGTCGCTATACCCCAAAAGCCAGGAGCAATAGACTGTGAATTTCATTGTACGATAAGCTTGATGAGCCATGTGACTAAGCTAATCTTACGTGTTATCATGACCAGGGCAAAAAGGAAAATACAAGAAGTAAGCGACGTACAATACGGATTCGTGAAGGATTCTGGGACAAGAAACGCCATATTTGTTTTGAGAATGCTCTGTGAAAGAAGTATCGAAATGCAACAAAAGTTATACCTTTGTTTCGTCGATTATACCAAGGCATTCGACAAAGTTCAACACCGTAATTTAATTGACATTCTGAAATCGATTAGCATCGACGGCAAAGATTTACGGCTTTTAATTAACTTGTACTGGGGACAGAAGGCTGCGGTCAGAGTAGGCACTGGGGTCAGTGACTACGTTCCTATCAAGCGAGGAGTAAGGCAGGGATCCATGTTTTCACCAGACCTCTTCAACATTTACAGTGAGATGATTATGCGAAAGTTGGATGGTATAAGTGGGTGTGATATTGGAGGCCGTAATGTCAACAATCTAAGATACGCTGATGATGCAGTCCTAATCAGCAATTTCGAGAAGAATCTACAAAAATTACTGCAAATAGTCGTAGAAGCAAGTAGCAGACAAAGCTTTACACTAAACTGCAAGACAACTAAGTGCCTGGTCGTTAGCAAGCAAAACGGTGTTAAATGTCAATTGAAAATTGGTAATGAGAAGATTAAGCAGGTGAAGAGCTTTAAGTATCTCGGCAGCATTATTACTGAGGACGGTCGATGTGAGAGTGAGATAAAATCCCGTATTGCCATGGCAAAAGAAGCTTTCCAGAGACTTAAATCAATTCTTGTCAGCGGAAACCTGACAATGCCTACAAAGAGGAGAATATTAGAGTGCTATGTTTTTCCAATATTAACTGTATGGAAGTGAATGCTGGACAATCTCATCTCACATGGAAAAAAAGACTGAGGGCGGTAGAAATGTGGTTCTATCGACGAATCCTAAAAGTTAGCTGGACATCCCATCAATCAAACGAAGAAGTACTGAGACAAATGGGAACAGGCAGGAAATTAATAACGACAATCAGACAAAGGCAGATGAGATTTTTTGGTCACCTGATAAAAAAAGATGGAATGGAGAGCCTATCAATCACCGGAAAAATCAATGGAAAACGAGACAGAGGAAGACAAAGACTAACTTTCCTAAAAGATATGAGTAGATGGACAGGAACATCACCATGTGAGCTCATACACAGGGCAAGAGATAGAAAAAGGTGGCGCGTCATGACAGCCAACGTCCGTCAGGATACGGCACCTTGAGTGAGAGAGAGAGAGAGAGAGAGAGAGAGAGAGAGAGAGAGAGATCTAATTTAGGGCTAAAAAAGGCTATTCAACATAAAGAAATTCTTCCCAAAGAAACAAACATAGTCATGTGAATGTATTCCTCTACCTTTTTATTTTAGCGCCCCTTCCTAATCAACTGCTTCATAAAGAAAAGGCATTTTACTGGCTTTCCTTCCCTGTTCATCTTATCATAATTAAAGTTACCCAATTCCTTGCTGAGACAATGACACGATCACAGAACTTTGCATCATAATTCTTTGCCCTTATACTGCAACCATAAGATCAGAATTTGAAGGGTTTAGAATAGATCTTCAAAGTTACTTATACATTAGCAGGAGATGGCAATTTCACTCTACTTAAATGCCCTTATAAAAAATGAAATAAAAAGAACTAGTTAAATAAATAATAAGTCAAACTCTATAAAGCAGAAAATGAATGTATTATTTTAAAGAAAGGTATGAATATTCTCTAAGAACTGACGACATCATTTATAAAAAGTTACTTTTTATCTAAAGTAAAGCACCATTTACAGGATTTTATTAAAAGTTATTTCACAACTGTGCTGAAAAACCCTAACAAACCCATATTTTAAAAGCTTGGGAAAAAATTTGATTCTTGAAGCATAAACTAAAGAAAACATTGTAGTCAAGGGTTGATTGCTTCAATCAAGTCATAACACCAAATCGAAATTAACCCAGTTTAAGAAATACTTACCAAACTAAATCCCAATAAAATTATTTTCTTGGGCAAGGAACTGCTTACTCAAATTATGTGGACGAAACTATGAAAATAACGAAGAATCAACAGTTAGTATTACACTACCATATCTTAACTTTTTGAAGCGAAGAAATAAAATACGAAGTTTTATGCTGGTGTTCTCTTTCTTCAAAATTGTTGCAATTTGAAGACATAGAATTATGATTTCTCCTCTTCAGCAGTCTTATAAATAATGTCAGTAATATTCTTCCACACAAATTTTTCATCAGAGAGCTTACAAACACTTTTCGTGTGTTCAGATGTTTTCAAGCTTTTACTTGCGAATGACGGTATCTTCTTCAATAAGGTTGTTTTAGAATTGCTTATTCTGTGACGTCAAATTAACAAACTGACGCTGTCAGCAAGCAAGTACCTAGTTTCCAGGCTTTCCAGACAACCGTTGTACTGAAACAACCGAACAACCATAACTGTAATCATCGTCGCAAAAATGAAAATGTAAACGAGGGTGCTAAGGTAGGTAAGAACCTAAGTTTTTATCTGTGACTGGAAAGCTTTTCGAAGGGAAGATAACTCACAGTCCATGGATACTCATAAAAGTTTTTTTAAAGCTTTTCTAAAGAATGATTACGAAATATAATCATGGTATTAGACGTTCAGTGACTATCTGTAATTCTTTTAAGAAAGGAAACACCAATAACAGAAAATAGTGATTTTAATGCCAGGTACTAATAGTACCAGTAATTAAAATCATGGGGAAAAAAGTGTTTACTTCTTTCTCCGAGAATTATTTCATTTATTTATATATTTATTGCCATCATATACTTTCAATATATATACATTTATTTGTATATATATGTAGTTGTCTATTAAAATTTCTCTTACAATATTTTGTATTAGTTTTGTCAAATAATTTTGTCAAATAATACTGCTTTCCAAACGTGTATTCATAAAGTGTGATTCAGATAAACATCAAATGAAAATAAAGCAAGATATATCTGGGATAATATTTATCAAAATTGGCTATTAAAAATTTTAAACTTTTGATGTGTATTTTTAAGGACTAATCTTAGTTGCTGAAAGTCATTTATATTTCACAAAGCTGCCAAAGATTGTTTAGAGAATAAAACGATTTCACAAATTTACATGATAGCAGTTTCAAGATTATGGGGTTTCGAAAAGAAATGATAAATGTTCATGGTCTGCTTGTAAATTTTTAATAAAGTTGACTTCAGAGATTGCAAGATGCCTTCCCTGATAATAATATTGCACATGTCATGTCTGTGAATTTCGCTAAAATTTTCCCAAATTTGTGCAGACACCTGTTTCAGAAAAATTAAAACCATTTCGATACAGTGTTAGCCTCAAATTATGTGGGCTGTACAGTATATTAAGAGGGTACTTGAAATAGTTTTCTCATACAGACAAAAAGGTTTCTCTTTCAATAAGATATTTTTCAGACGGAACCAGTAACAAAGTTAATAAAACCTGACTTAATGAAAACAAAGAGATCAACAGAAAAAAATACACTTGAAATCAAAACTCTGGCAGATGCCTTGAGGAAGAAATTGAATCCATTGTTGACTTTTTCTCGACAAAGCCAAACCTTTCCTTATTAATATCCAAAAAACTATTTAGTTGGCTCTCCTTCAGTCTTTCAAACAACTTTACGTCATGCCACGTGAGGATTACATCACAGAAATTTAGATTAAAACTAAAGTCACTTTTGTGACATCAAGCAATTTCTAGATACAAAAAATAAGCTCATTCCTCTTAACTAATGGCACGACTGCAATTCTCCGTCATTTCTTTGGGGTTATCTAGGTTGCTGGTTAGCTTTTGTTTTAAATATTCATTTTCATATTTTTTACGGTATGCTGATGATTTTCTTAACGCCGGAGTAAATGAATGAACAAAAATGTAAAATGCAATAAGAATTCCCTGTGTGTTAGTACTTCTGTATCTAAATGTTAGCAAAACAAAATTTATAAGGATGATAACCGATAAAAACCTCCAGCCACCAAGAATCACAAGATCTTATTCTAAATGGCGAAGTAGTCGAAACAACGACAAACTTCTGATATATGTGGAAGCTGTCGGTCCTGGATACGACATTAAACTGCATCCGGTGACAAGGCTTCAGTTCGAGAGTTCTGAAGTTTTGGGGAGTGTGGAGTAACCCCTTAATTGTCATCAATCCCAGGTCTAGTCTGGCCTGGAGTAGTAGTACCTGTCAGAGTCCCATCTATGGGTTACATAGTGGGTGCACGGGGTGTGTAGGGATCAGGTCAGACTCAGTCTGTTACTGGTTCCATGTAAACCAGTACTACCTGTTCCATGGTTTAGTGATCGGCGGATAAACCGGCCTCTCCATTTCACTGTGTGTAGATGTGGAGGGTGGCTAGCACCCAGCAGGACTAAAAACAAGACCTGACAAAGATCAAAGGAGCTCATCTGCGAGCCAGCGGCCAGCTAGCTAAAGATGGTGTCTCAATAAAAATACTAGACAGAAGACAATGGCAAACCACTGGCTTATCCTTGCCAAGAAATCGTGGTTATGTATAGCCTAAAGAGAGAAGAAAACAGCATGAAAGGGGGCACGTCCAGAGTTACTGACCCCTCGCTCGGTAAGGGGGTTATGTGCGACAGATAGCACCTGACCGTCATCAAGCGTCTGTCTGCAATAAGAAATTAATCAGAGTCGGAACATGGAATGTTAGGACACTGCTTCAAGCTGAGAAGTTGGAGAATGTAAAGAAAGAGATGATGCGTATGAATGTTAACATGCTTGGAGTCTGTGAAACGAGATGGGTCGACACAGAAGATTTCATGATGGATGAATATAGAGTTATCTTTTCTGGTGGTACAAAACATGAGCATGGCTTATGAATCATTATGGACAAAGAGAGAGCCAATTGTGTGATAGAGCACTGGGAAATGTCAGATTGTGAGATGCTAGTGAAGCTTAAAGGAAGACCCTTCAATATCTGTGTAATAATGATATGCGCACCAACATCAGAACGTAGTGACGAAGAGATCGATACGTTTCATGATACAGTAGACACAGTAAAACGATAATGCAGCTCACAAGATGTCATCATTGTTATGGGAGATTTGAATGCAAACTTGGTCAAGATAAAGACAGAAAGGTCAGAATAGTCGGAGAATATGAGCTCGGGACAAAAATCAGAGAGGTGACAGATGGGTAGAGTGGTGCAACGCAGACGACCAGATTCTTACTAATACTTGCTTTCAAGAACATCAGAGACTATGGACATGGAGAGTCAGCGAGGAGATGTCAAGAATCAAATTGACTACATCACCATCAATAATAAATTCAAAAATGCAGTCAAACAATCAAAAGCATTTCCAGGAGCGGATTACGGATGTGACCATATCCCAGTTATCTGTAAACGTATGGTGAAACTAAAGAAGCTAAAACATTCTAAACCAACGCCAAGGCTGCAATTCGAAACTCTCCAAAGTAACGCTGTACTGAGAAAAACATATAAAGTAGCTGTGAAGAACATGTTTGGTGAGTTATCAGAAGAGGGAGAAACAAAGTAGGATGCTCTAAAGATTGCCTTAGTGGAAACAGCCAACAAAGTCATTCCAATAAAAAGAATGAAGAACAGAAATAAATGGATAACAAATGAGATCTTGGCACTGATGAAGATTGGGAAGCATAATAGCCGAGAATACAATGAGATAGATAAGGAGATAAAGAACAAATGTCGTGAAGCCAAAGAAACATGGTTAAGGGGTAAATGTAAAGAGATTGAGAAATACAAAAAACTGACCGATCTTCGATGCACAGAAAAATCAGAGAGCTTATAGGCAAGACGTCGTGCTCTGCAGGAGGGTGTTTGATAGCAAAATACAGGACGATTATCGTACAAAAGGACAAAATTTTAGAAAGGTGGACAGAATATTTACAAGAACTGTTTCAGGATGACCGGGGTAAGAAACCAATTATTAGGAAAAGCATAGATGGTCCTATCATATTAAAATCCAAGGTGCGTGCAGCAGTGAATAAGATGAAAAGAAATAACGCAGCTGGTCCAGGCAAAATCGTGACAGAAATGATTGTACCACTAGAAGAATTTGGAATTGATAAACTCACAGACATCATTAACGAGATCTATGACAGCAGTGAATTTGCAGAGGACCGAAGTAAATCGATATTCATTGCCCTACCGAACAAGCCAGGAGCCATAGAATGCAAACTATATAGAACCGTAAGTCTTATGAGTCAAATCACAAAGATTATTCTAAAGGTCATTATGGTAAGAGCAAAAAGCAAATTGAGACCAGAAATCGGCAAAGAACAATGTGAGTTCGTAGAAGATTCAGGGGCTAGGAATGCAATTTGGATAGTGAGAATGTTATCAGAGAGAACTATTGAAATGCAGAAAGATAGGTATATGTGTTTTATTGATTACTCGAAAGCATTTGACAAGGTGCAGCGCGTAAAACTATTACAACCACTGCAAACACTGGACATAGATGGGAAAGACATGAGACTGCTTTGAAATTTGTACTGGGAGCAAATGGCCTGCATGGGAATTGACAACCAGTTGAGCGAGTTCACAGAGATTGGTAGAGGTGTACGTCAATGTTGTGTTTTTTCACCCAATTTGTTCAACCTGTACTCTGAAGTAATTCTAAGAGAGCGGGAACGTCTGCCAGGCTTCTTCATAGGAGGTCATAACGTGAACAGCATACGCTATGCTGATGACTTAGTACTAATTTCTGTATCGGAAAGTAAGTTACAGGAACTGCTTGACAAAGTAGTAAAAGAAAGTGCAAAGAAACGTTTAACGATCAACTGCAAGAAAACAGAGTGCTTGGTTGTCAGTAAGAAAACTAGGAGACCAGATTGCAGGCTACACATTTGAAACAATACAATTAAGCAAGTCAGCAAGCTTAAGTATATGGGAAGTATTATTGCAGAAAATGGAAAATGTGAGGATGAAATTAAAAGAAGAATTGGGGTGGCTAAGGATACATTCAGAAGGTGAGGAAGGTGCTTAGGAATCGAAAGTTGTCGATATATACTAAGCTAAAAGTGCTAGACTGTTATGTAAATTCTATCCTTACATACAGCAGTGAGTGCTGGACAATTTCAGTTCAAATGAAAAGAAGATTGATAGCAGCGGAAATGGGTTTTCTAAGACGAATGTTCAGAATATCTTGGACGGACCATGTCACCAGGAAGTTCTAAGAAAAGTTGGAAGAGAAAAGAGTTTGTTGAAATTCATAAGGAAAAGACAAATGCATTTTCTGGGACACATCATGAGGAAAAAACGACTGACGAACGTAACCATCACAAGAAAAATAGAAGGTAAAAGGAGTCGCGGCAGGCAGAGAATTATATATTTGGAAAGTCTAAGCAAATGGATAGCGTTCCAACGACCAGAAAACGAGAGAAATATAGTGTCAAAAGAAGAATTGCTGAAAAGAACTAGAGATAGAAAGCTATGGACAACCACGATCGCCTATGTCCTGGCTGGACACGGCACCTAGAGAAGAAGAAGATGTGAAAGCTCCCTTCACTAACACCAAAAACGACTCAAAAGTATTCAAGGATAGAATTCTCATTGCAAGGAAGGCACTTTTATCGTCAATCTTCATCTGGAAAAAATCCTGTTACTTTGAAAACAAAGAAAATAATTCCAAAGCCATAGTAATCCCAGCAGGTATCTACTGTATTGAATGTTGGGTAATTAAAAGTATTGATATCAAAAAATTAAAGATTTGTTTTACCCTTTCACTCTAAGCAAGGCTTGAAGCCAAAGTGAAATGTTTACTTTTCTTATTTGGTATTTTTTCCTTTTACTTGTTTATCTTTTGAATTGCTTGATTTCAGCCCTTTTTCGATTCTCTTTCCAAAAACATGTAAAAAAACTTAGCAGTACGCCACTTAAAATGGACAGCCAACTTGTGTGAAGTACGTCCAGGAGATTGGCCGGGGATTAATCCACTCGGCCTTTCTGTGCTGCTTTACATTCCTGAAGCTACAGACCACTCCAATCTTTGATTAATTAAAAGGTAGGTTATACATTCCTTTTCTCAAAATAAAAGAAAGCAAGAACTTGCCATTTTGTGACATGTTACAGTGCTATGTTCTCATAAACGTGGTAGACAAAACATAGCTGAGCATTGTGGACGTGACAAGACTGGCGCGAGATAGGGAAGGTCGGAAGAATCTTGGTTAAGGTGTCGCAGTTGCTTGTTGAGGAGTTTTCTCTAAAAAGATTATTATATTCTAAAACACCTACTCACATCTACTGCCAGATTGTCTGGACCAATATCTTATCATTCTCTACCTTCTTCATTGCCATTTCTAGCTCCTTTCTTGTAACTGTGCTTGTTTCTTTCTCTATTTCTCTTTGCTGCTCTGGCCTGCCTTTTCTGGGATTCTTATCAGGTATTCAGTCCATAACACTAGTTTTTCCACTTCCTTCAGCTTCTACGAATCTTATAGCAAAATACTATCTTCTCCATCGTTGCTATGGTATGTCTTCTGTTTTCTGGACTCTCTCTTTTGCCAGTCTTGGCGCTTTCTTTAAACTTTAAATGGTATTTATATCTTGGTGCAGCACGTGATATATTTATGCTTGGAATATTGCAATAACTTTCTTTGCTTCGTTCTTGGGATGTTTTGTAGACTTTGTTATAAAATAAAGCGATGCACTTATGTATCTCTCTGTTCCACTAAATGTATCTTTTCAGGAATGCGAATTTCAAGGTGTTCTCTCTACTAACCTTCTCCCATTTGTGTTCCGTGTATTGTATCAGTTGGACACCCCTCATTTACTTTTTCTTCCCTCCTCCTCATTGTTCTTCTTTTTGTGGATCCTTTTCGCATTTTATGACCTACTTAAAAGCTATGACTTTTTGAACAATAAAATACAATGCGTCATATCTGTTTGTAACCATTGATATATTCACAAAAACATGGCGAAAATGCCACACGAAGTAAAAGTGCTACCTTCCAATTTATGTTAAGTACATTTTCAGCAATTGGAAACAAAATTACCAATATTCTCACCACATAAAAAATATACACTATAGATAAAGCCCACTCTTTAACATTAACTCTCCACAATATCGACAATATCTAAAGTAAAAAAAACCCTAACAAGTAAAATAAATCAAAAACCTTTGCTTCCTATGAAGAAGTATTTGCTTGACCAACCAGTGAAGATCTTTCTAATTAGAAATGAATTGAAGCAATAATATCGGGCTTTATGAGGACTAATAAAAATCCATTTTGTACTTTATGATAAATTTATAGATTCTCACTTTTCTGACGAAATATAAACTAATTTGACTGCAAAATCTTCTAAAAGAAAATCCTTTAAAATTTGCAAGACATCATACCTTTTACTGTAAAAACAAAACTTCTTCTTTGCAAAGACACCAAAGCCATTGGCATTTTCAAACTGCAAAGTGTCGTTCTCTCAAATGAAAAAGAACATCAATATAATTCAGTCAAAGTTTCGTCTACAAACCTTTTCTCTATATAACGTTAAAGTAAAATCAAAAGCACAAGGTCAAATAAACAGAAACAACCCACTCAATGTAGAAGCTCTCGTGGTTGATCAATTAGTGGAAGCATTTGGTGATTGAATCTGGACAGTATTGGCAGCTGTATGCAGAATAGGAGGCTTAGTTGGTTTGGTCATGTGGAGAAAATGGACAAGAATACTTGGGCAAGTAGATGCAGAACAATCAAGGTGACAGGAGCCATTGACAGAGGAAGACCGAAGAAAACATGGGAGGAAGTGATAAGGATGGATCTCAAACAAAAAGGTGTCAGCAGAGATCTGGTGAATGATAGGATAACTTGGAAGTCGATTTCAAGAAAGCGTCCAATACATGCTGGCATGTAAAACGGACGTTAAACCGAATATGATGATGATGATGATGATGATGATGATGATGATATCGAGCTAACAATGACTCCAAGCAATAATCTGGACCTTTGTATGGAGTCTTTAAATCAAATGTCGTACTTTAATATATGTGTAAATGTTGTTACGCTCCCCACAAATGTAGAAATGTATACCAATTCGTCTTTCATATCTAAACAGCACTTTTTTGAAATTTCCTTATTAAAAAGCCTTATCGCGCTAAATGTTTGAGAGCATATAATAAGGTAATGCATTCAATTTCCTTTTGTTAACCAGGGAGGTCAATGTCATTCACAAGGTTATTCTTTATTCATTCAGTAAACTTTCCTGAATTGATGATATTATTATTGCTATAATTACGACGTCACAAAAGTTAGGCGTACAATATGTTTTCATCCACTTACATTGGTTTTCAACAATACAGGCAACATATTAGGTAAACACAGCTTCAGAAAGCGAAATTGATGAAAAAAACCTCTATTTCAAAAATGAGCTTTTAGGCTTCTTCAATCACTAAAAAAGTTTTAAATAAACTATGAATCCCACCAAAATTTTTGACATCTTTAACAACTAAGGAACTTTAATTCTCTATTTTACTATAATTTAAAATGTTATTACTTACCTCACAAACAAAATAATGTAAAAATAGTGGTCTTCAGTATTCTTCGAAAGGTATTTAAAAGAAATTTTGCAAACACCAAGCCAAATCCCGGCCAATTGCAAAGAACAGATAACAGGGTAATGCAGTTGAAATTTCCACTTAACTTAAAAGAGGGAGCTGAATTCCAAGAAAAAAATTATCTATTTCACAAAAGAAATATTTTTACTGTACCCTTTTCTCAATTGAAGACATACGTTTTCTGTAATTACCAAGTTAAATGATCTTCCTTCATGTAAAATAGCCTTGCGATCCTTCAACGTGTGCAATGTTTTCATATCGACAATTTCACCATGATAAAACTTCGTCATTTATCTGATAAACAGTCCCCAATTGTGTATATTACTGAGCTTTCGAATGTTGTGACCTTTTCAACAGGCAAACAATCAACAATATCGGCTATGATAACTTGGGCAAAAGAATTTACTGAAGTTTCCAAAATCAGTAAGCAATATCGCTGCAAATGCCAAAGAACAGATAATAGGTTAATGTATTCAATCTTTCTGTTTAACCTAAAAAAGCGATCTAAATATTCAACGGTCAAGAACATCTGTTTAACTACTAAAATTTCATTATAATTTTACATCTGGTGTTTTTTGCTAATCCTCTTCCAGTACATTTTTCTGAATTGATCACATTATTGCTTTTGTACTAACAATGTTACAATCTTTAAGGAGAAAATCAATTTTTACTGCTCTTTATCTATTTTCAGCAATATAGGCAACATCTAAAGTCAAAATTGCTGTTCAGAGAAAAGTCAATGCAAAATCTTTCCTTGATAAAAACAAGCATTTTACCTCTAACCAATAAAATTAATAATATAACCTATAAAATCAAGCGAGATGTTTGGTATTTGTACTTACTGCTAGACTTTGACTTTAAAGATTAATATTCTGTAAATACTTTGCCTTTTCCAGCAACCTAAAATATCCAATGTCACCTTTATGTTAACAAATATTAATTTTCGCTGGAAAAAAATTTCAGAATGTCTTGTAAATTAGCAACCTGTAATTCATACCTTCTTACTCGATCCTCTTTTGATTTGTGTGCATAATTTCTTTTTACTTACCACCTTAAAAAATGTAAGCCTGAATTCTATCTCTACTTTTTTATGTTAGTTATTCTCAATTAAGCCATAACATCAAAGCAAAAGAAAAAAACTACGCTAAGCTGATAATAGCTTTAACTATCATAGATGCCAGCTTTGCAATTCTACACCTTCTAGAATATATCTCCTAAACAGTGATATACTTTCATACTTTTACTTCAAATTTCAATTACATAGGCTACACATGCAACTAAAAGCAAGCGGACAACGCACAATGGATTAATGATTTCTGTTTTATGAATGCTTGCTTTGCAATACTTCCACCTGTGCAATATAGCCTTGTGAACAGTGGCTTAACTTTGAAATGTTTCCCATCACTTCTACAATTAACGGAACTATATTGTTCCGTTAATATATATAGTTTCTCACTTTTCCCCTATATAAAATTCGAATCTCATTGAAATCTGCTCTGTTGCTCTCAAGATACTTTCCTGAAGCTCCAAGTTAACCTTCTTAGCTAACGACTTCGTTTTTGTGGATAGACGTAGTATTTGTCTTCTTTAACTGGCAGAATAAAAACTACTTTGCATTCCTTCCTTTTTTATGGACGTTTCTATAAGCTATGCACAGCAGAACTTTTTCCAAGGGCGAAAATAACTTGGCTAGCGACAATCTTAAAAGAAGGGCAAAGAAGACTGTTTCGAGCATTTTAATTATAAATATAACGAATATCCAAAGATAATGATGAAATACAGAAACAAACCTGTCTTTTCACTAGTGTAGTATACAAATTACATAACAACAGCATTATATTAACAATATATATTAACAATATTACAATGTACGTTATGCTTATTACATAAACAAGAGCTATCAAAACAGTACTGATATCAATTTGTAACGGGTCTAAATGCACTTTCATGTAAAAGAAGCATCAAAGTTACAAGTTGTACTGCACAATAATCGGTTTTGGAATATCCAAAAAGACAAAGAACAAAAATGTTGACAAAATTGGTACGTAGACATAACGAAACACAACGAAAAGTAATTTGCTACTTAATATTTTTGGCATCAGTATCACACAGGTGAAAAGGTGAAGATTTACAGACGGAAATTATTTGCAGATTGTTCACAAGGATGGAGAATTGAGATGAGGACTCCATCACTAGCAGAAAACATTGCGAGCATCACATTTATGTGCACCTCAGCTCTCGTTCAGTGTCAGTAGAACTTGCCAACAGAAGGTACAAGGGCTAGAATTGCTAGGGCTGACCTCTGTCCCCAAAGGCAGCTCAGGAGTGAGAAGACTACCACTACACAAAAGAACTTGCGAACATCTCATCTATGAGCACTCCAGCTCTCGTTCAAAGTGAGCGTGACTTTGGCCTCTTCTAACAAGACTAACCCAACGCCTTCTCTTGCTCTGAAAATAAAAACCATCTTGTAAATGTTTTTCGCCCTTTCGTTCTGTCTGATTTATGAAATGAATTTGATTTCTTCATTTTCATATTCTTTTATTCTTAATTAATTGATTTTGGTAATATTATTTAGATATTTTTATCTTTTGATGCGCTTCTTTGATGTTTCTACCTTGGACTGGATTTTAATATACGTGTAGCAGCTCATAACTTTTTTGCTTCTTCTATTTACACAAACTAAAAGGACATAATTTCTTTGAAGGGTAGCGATTAATTCCGTACCTTAGTCTTTCAAAAATGTTTATCCACTTTCATTCTAGCTATACCGCTTCAGTTCATCTATTATTTCTACGCTTCTATATAGTCTTGCATATTTTACTATGTTTGTGACTTTTCCCCTATATAAATTCGAATCTCATTGAAATCTGCTCTGTTGCTCTCAAGATATCTTCCTGGGGTACCAAGTTTACCTTCTTAGCTAACGATTTCGTTTTTGTGGATAGACTAAGTATTTGTCTTCTTTAACTGGCAGAATAAAAACTACTTTGCATTCCTTCCTTTTTTATGGACGTTTCTATAAGCTATGCAAAGCAGAACTTTTTCCAAGGGCGAAAATAACTTGGCTAGCGACAATCTTAAAAGAAGTGCAAAGAGGACTGTTTCGAGCATTTTAATTATAAATATAACGAATATCCAAAGATAATGATGAAATACAGAAACAAACCTGTCTTTTCACTATTGTAGTATAAAAATTACATAACAACAGCATTACTATCAATATATTAACAATATTACAATGTATGTACGGCTGTCCCAACGCTTTCTCTTGATCTGAAAATTAAAACCTTTTAAGAGAAATATTGGCTTATATTTTTATGTTCCTTTTTCTCCTGGAGGTAAAACGATAACTAGTTAAAATTTGAAAACGTTAAAATAAAAAGGTGAATGCAAGTTCATGGATAAGATAATTTGTTTTGTGAAGTTGTAATCTTTGGTAGCTGTACAGCTGTCACTGCTTTTTTAATTTTTATAGGTTTTTAGAAAAGTTAATTTGAGATTTATGATATGAATTATGAATTTGATCAAAATAGATTCGTTGTTGTGGGAACATTACAGTTACGTCTTCTTGTAGATTTATATATATATATATATATATATATAATAAATCTATATATATATGTATATATATATATATGTATATATATATATATACAGTAACTCTTTAGGCTGTGTTTGATCCGGTAACATGGTCAGAGAGTTATGTCGCAGAAGCTCTGTGCTGCACTGATAATCCCACAAAGGGCGAAACGGTACTATCTGCAAATTGAGTATATATATATATATATATATATATATATTGGTTTTTCTCAAACACAACTCAAAAAATATCCAGAAAGCACACCTGTACAGCCAAAAAAAGTGGATTACGAATTGATAAAAAATTCTTTGCAGTAGATACAGGAGACAAATTTCATTCGAGTATTCTAATTATCTCTCAAAGAGTTTTCGTTAGTTTACATTAGTATTAATGATAGATGATCTCTATCATTATGTTCCTAAAAACATGAAACATCAGAACTAGAATATTGACGAACGAATCATAAACAGAAAGCTGTGAGACCTGAAATAAGAAGAGTAACAAGAGATCGAAATATGGATCAAATAAGGCACCAAAAATTCCATATAAAAAGCAAAAGTCTAATATCTTCAGAGACTAAACTTACTTAATCAAGTGTAGGTTGTGGAAAAAGGACTTCTCTGCTGTATCACACACAAATGAAGTAATCCAGAACGTTGTCGAGATAGCGTTGGACAGTTTTGCATCTTAAGACTTCACATTGCAAAATGTCTGGAAACTAATCTCAATATCACCAATAAGCAAAGCTACAGAAATAACCCTGATATACGGACCAGGGAGCCTTAGGAACTTAAACAACCCCACCCAACAATGCATACCTTCAGGTTGCCTCTGACCCGAAGGCATGGTTCCTATTAGGGTTGCAGCTATTAGTTAAATAATGAAGCTGTCGACAGCAATACAGTTAATGTCTACCAGGGCGGAAGAGACGTCTCGTCAGTTGCTCGGTAAAAAGAATGATCAGGGACAAGATATCTTTTCAGGACAACGGATGAACATACCCACTACTTATATAATATGGTACTGGAAATCTAGAAAGTAATGACTAGCTACAGTCTCCTTTTTCGGCTACATACTCAAAACGCAGAACGAAAAAGTTTAAGACCAGATGTAAAAGTTGATGGTGAAATCGCCAGCTCAGAAGCTCTCCAAATGATGACTAGCGAAAAGATGATATCGCGCGCCAGTACCACTACATAAAATGATGTGTATGAATCAAAGCGTTTAGCACGTACATACACCGATATTAGGATTGTGAAAAACACAAAGATGCGTCTTAGAAACACCACGAAATTTACAACATGGAACCTTCGAAGCATAAACAAAGGATAATTGGTCATCAATGAAGGACAGCATTATGACATCACCAATATGGGCATTGTAGAATACAGGTGGTGTGGTAAGGGACATTTTCGGACAGACTAAATTGGTACTTTGATTTTCTTAGGTGGAGACACAACTGGGTAAGGTGATGTTAGAGTTTACCTAACAGATCCTTCTACAAATTCTTTTTGGGTTGTATAATCCTGCGAGTGATACAGTGCTAACAGTAACATTTCAAGGACGACTAAAACATACCGATTGTGCAGATATATGCTGTATAACTTACAGCACCAAATGAAGATCTTGAACGTTGTTATGAAAGTGTTCAACAAGTTTTTGGATAAGATCTCAGCAAAGGTAAGTTTGAATTTTGATGGCTAATTTATACACCAGGTTTTTAGAGGGTTGAGATCCAAAGGAACAGATACCAATACGCTAATATCATTTTGGAACCAGAAATGAAAGAGGAGATCACTTGACGATACTAAATGAAGCGATTTTTTGCAACACTTTGTTTAGACACCACAAGCGAAGATTGTACACATGGACGTCACCAGACCGAAGAACGCAAAATAAATTTGGTTACATTCTAGTTTGCAATGAATCAATATCAGGTGTGAACAACACTCGTACATTTAGGGGGATGTTGATATAGACTGTGATTCAGTTCATCATTTACTATGTATGGACTTTTGCTTTAAAGTGAAAAATAAAAAGAAGGCTGCAACCGTACACAGCAGAAGCATAAAACAGATTCGAAACGCTAGCGACGATTTCTGAAGAGATATACCAAATAAGATATGGAAAAAACAAAAGAAATAACAACTACTGCAGCAAAAACACATTTTCCAAATACGAAAGCAAACATCCAGCTGAAATGTCAAACAAAACCTTAGAACTAATAGAATAGAGGACAAATGCGAAGTTTAGGAGGATCCTGTTGCTAGTTTTTACTATTACAAGGCCACAGCAGTAATTCGAACAAAATGCAAAAGAGATAAAATGGATCGGCTATTACATCTACTAGAAAAGTATATTTAAAAATCAAATCACAGAGTTGGTAATACAAAAGGTGTATACAGGAAGATAAAAAACGTCACCTGAAAATTTACACTGAATGTTATCATGGACAAAGAAGGGTAACCCCTAACCAAAGTGGATGAAATTCTAAAGCACTGAAAAAATTATATGCAGATAATCTTACTGAACTGATGTAAGAGTAATTCAATCAAATGAAGTAGGAATGTTGCCTCCACTTCCAACAGAGGTAGCACAAGCAATGACTAACTCGCTAGCTAACTCAAGGAAAGTCTCCGGGTTGTGACGAAATTTCAACAGAACTACTTCTTTCATGAGTAGAAGCAGCCATCTGCCTAAAACATAAATTTTGAATAAAGATGAGGGGGACGGCTGAATGACCTATTGATTGGCGCCGAGCATTGGTTGAACTAATACAAAAAAACAAAAACTCACAGGACAATATTTCTAATCTACCATGCAAGTAAGATGATATTCAAAAATAATTTTGCCTCAAACTGATTAGTTGAATGGATGGGGCACAACAGATCACATCTTTAAACTTACAATTTTTATTAATAAGTGTTGAGAAATGCAAAAAGAACTATATATCGGCTTTGTAGATTAGTCAAAAGCTTTTGATAGTGCAAGATATGAATAATTGTGCAATATTTTCAAAATGTCCGGTTTTCAGCTCATGTTGTAAAACCCATGAAAGCTCTGTGTCAAGTTCAATAGTCTGCTGTGAAATTCAATTGAGACACAACATGACAGCTTCTCCATTATGAAAGGCCTTCGTCAGGTATGTATACTCTTCTTAACTCTTTTTAACATCTTAACGGAAAACATCATACAAGAAGTATTGTAAGACAGCGGTGTGCACGGTTTTATCTCATCGGCGTTGCTGGATGTCCTATGAGTGATCAGCATTATGCAAGCGATGCATCAATGATGCCAACACCAGGAGCTGATTTAGATCATTATGTAAAACCAGATAAGATCGCAGTGAGCACTTGGTTTGAAGATGAATGCAAAAAAGACTAAAGTGATGCACATATTCAGAACCATCAAGGGGAAGACAGACAATAAACAAATTGATGGATGAGCACTTGAAGAATTTGAACATGCTTATCTTGTTGCGAAAATAAGAATGTTTGCTCAAAACAGCAAAAAAATTAGAAGTCATTTATTCATTGGTATGTCCGTACGGCTAGACGAAACATAGGGACATTGTTTTAACGTATTTTGTCATGTTTATTAGTATCGTTTAAGAATTACCTTTTTAACAAATTAGGGTTATCAATCAAGAAACTGATTTAGGCTTAAAGTCAATGAAAACATAATTTAAAAGCAAGTTTGAGCAAGTTTGTTTAGTGCAAGTTATAAAAATCTTAGTTGTCTTAACAGGGTCTAAATACCACTTCTATTTTTATATAGTATAATTACTTGATAAGAGCCCAAAGTACTAAATTGTTACAACTGGTCAGCTCAATGCAAAATTATCTTTACAGAATAAAGAATTTAGAGCATGGTAGTGGATATTGGATATAATACAAGATATATTTGAAGGCACTGACAATGGCCAACAGATGCTGACTTGGCGCTTACAGAATCCTATGAAGGCAACAAATATAATATATAGAAGTAACTATCGAATAGGGGCCAAAATGAAAATAAGGTCTTCATGATCTGTATTATGCTACCCCTGCCACCGTTTCTCTAGATTACCGTCCCGCCTGTTTGTTTCGTTCTTTTTTGTTTCTGTTTATTCTTATTTTTTAACTATTTTGGATAACATCATGTATTAGGTTTTTANATCGAATAGGGGCCAAAATGAAAATAAGGTCTTCATGATCTGTATTATGCTACCCCTGCCCCCGTTTCTCTAGATTACCGTCCCGCCTGTTTGTTTCGTTCTTTTTTGTTTCTGTTTAGTCTTATTTTTTAACTATTTTGGATAACATCATGTTTTAGGTTTTTACCATTTACCTTTGAACATTTGTATTTTTTTGTTAGTGGCGAATAAATACATACATACATAGACTACATTTGCATTACGCCATTTGTTGCAAATTAGTAACACAATGTGGGTTATTTATTAATCACGGGACTTGAAGCTAAAACTAATCTTGATGGTCGATGGGACAAGAATATGAGGCCATGAAAAGGTGAAAATTTGAATCAAGAAATGAAAGGTTTGAAGGAATGCCATGATAATTCATATAAAAAGAGAAATTACAAAACTTGTTTGAAGACAAAACGATTTATAAATGTCTACTACAATTAGCAGATACCACTAATATGCAAACTTTGAAACAAGTAATAAATTCTGAAAATGAAATGAGAAAGGCAAGGTTTATTTCTAAAGCTGTTTTTTGTCCGGTTATTTGCCTCACCCTCCAAAAGTTGATCAACCAGAGAAATTTCTATTTCTTCATAGTAAACTAATAGAAATCAACAAGAATAAAGAATGTTTGAAATACCTTTAACAACAACAGGGGTTTAGGAACAAATAAAAACCGTATAGTTGAAATATAATAGAGTTTGAAACTTTTATTTAGGTTGCTTAATACGTTAAGTAAAAAAATTCCTTTTCACCAAAATTAAACACAATTTCTATAATTCTGATTTTTTTCATATATGTTATTTTCTTTTCTCTGTATATCAATACACTCAAAATTAAGTCAGTGTTTGTAAGTTTTTCAGTTCTTTTCTCAGTACAACTCAGTACAGCAAATATAGTAAATAAAAAATATAAGTAAAAAAGACACGATATCACCAAACACAACCCATAGCATTTACAAGGAATAAATCAGTTTTTGTATGAATTTATCTATACACAGGTGAACAAGTGTAAATAAAATTTAATTTAATGTAAATAAACGCCTTTCTAGAGGATTATTAGAGTTGTTTTATAAAAGATGTTTTAATAATGAGCATTTCATGGTGCTTTAGTGTAAAATGGTTTTGATATAACTAAAAAGTTGATAATTCTTATCAAGAAGGAACACATTGAAAATTTAATAAAAATATATATTTTGGGAAATACAACTGCTAATTCTAAAGTGTGAACCTATTTTTATTACCTTTAACAAGGAGTTTATGTTCTTACCTCTCTTTGTCCTTGGACCGTCTGTTTGTTTGTTTGTTTGTTTGTTTGAACGGATTTGAATGAAATTTTTAGTAGATGATGATAGTAGCACAAGAAAGTATAAAAAGGATTGCATTGGTCATACAGGATAGTTGTCTGCATCTGTCGTCTCTTCATTTGCTTACAAATTTTACTACTACAAATACAAGATAAGTGTTATGATATTTACTTTTCAGTATTATGTCAATTGTATGTCTTTTCTTTTTCCTTAAGGGCGTTTGTTTACTTTATAGGTGTATCATGTTTTACGAAGATTAAAGCCTAAAGTCAGTTTTAGACTACTCGTGTTCACACCTACTACAATTTAATATTCATAAAGAAAATGGATCGTCTCCTGCGATCTCAAGTGTTCGACGTTGACCCCACTCATACTGATACTTCTAAACGCTGGACTCATTTTCACAAAACATTTAAGCACTCTGTTGAGGCTTTACAGCCAAAACCAGGAACTAACCTAGACGCGATCAAACCCAAAACACTAATAAACTAGATCTCAGCTGAGGTGTATGATTTAATCACTGAATCAGCTACATAAGACGAAGCCATAAACATTCTAGCTGCCTCTTATGCAAACCGAAAAACGAGGTATTTGCTCGTCATCTCCTCGCAACTAGGAGTCAGGCTTCGAGTGAAAGCCTTGACAGCTACATGCAAGTGCTAAAATCTATGAGCAAAGACTGTAATTTGAAGGCTGTAGGTGCAGAGAAAAATCGCAATGACTATATCTGTGATGCCTTTATCAATGGACTACAGTTAAAACCACATTCGCCTGTGGCTGCTTGAAAATGCTACAGTATCACTGCAGACAACATATGACCAAGCAAGAGCGCTTGAAAGTGCTCAGAAGCAGAGCACGGCATATCAAACATCTCCTTTTACAATAAATACAGCTGCCAGTAAACCATCAATGCCGAACCAGAAAGGATGTTACCACCCTCTACTGACCCTAGTTGGAGCTGTAATAGTAGTCAAGCTGCTGAAGCAGCAAGGAGTATGACATGTTACTTTTGTGGAAATCTCAGATATCGAAGGAGTAAATGTCCCTCCAGAGATGCCACCTGTCACAACTGTCAAAAGAAGGAGCAATTCTCCAAAGTGTGCAGGTCAACAGCAAGCAATACTTCATCTGCCCTAACGTCCACACTAGCATCCATCACCGGACCTACAGGTCCCGACTGTCTGAAGCGTGCCCTTGCAAATTGTAAAGTAAACAATCACAAAACTGTAGTTCTGCTAGACACTAGACGCTCCGATAGCCATATATACCTACGACTAGCCAAAAGGTTGCATTTACAACTTATGCTATGCATAAGTGAAGTCAAAATAGCTTACAGCTGTCTGTGTTCAAAATCTGAAGGAGTATGCCATGTCACAATAAGCTTGTTAGGTAACAAGTATAATTAAGTGAAGCTGTTCGTGATGAAATCATTGTGTGCACCTGTTTTGCTTGGTCAGGATTTTCTTGCTCTACAGTCCAGCCTAGAAATAGTTTTCGGTGGTTCAAAACCACGTCTTAGATTAAATGCTTTAGTACCTGCTGCAGTCGAACAGCCCTACTTGTTCAAGCATCTTACTTCGGATTGTCATCCAGTCGCATTCTAATCCAGAAGATATTCAGACGAAGATTTCAAATTTATAGGTGAGGAAGAAGGGAAACATCTTGATGAAAAAGCAATAGAGACAAATCAACCCTGGCGAGCACAAGTTTTGGTCAATAATAGAGAAAGGCACAAGAAGAGGATGGTTGTTGATTATTCACAAACTATAAACTGCTTTACACTGGTTGATGCCTACCCCCTTCCTAGAATTGACAAGATGGTCAAGAATATCGCAAAATTCCATATCTTTACAGCAATAATAATAATAATACACGTCTATAGTCCCGAATACGAGAGAGAAAAACACTTTAGAAATATAAATAAGTAAATACTAAAATTAACTGTAATATAAATAATATCATCTTGATGATCGATTCTTTCGTCGTTTTCTTTCGTCGTTTTCTTTCGTATACATCCATCCATTTTTTGTCAAAACTATCACATATTTGCGCAATTTTTGTTGTCCACAATGGTCGATTGGTAACAATCAAAAACAAAAAGTTTTTGATATTCCCCTCTCACTTTTTATCATACTTTTGTACCCCAGATTTGGGCGTCCCACAGGACGCACTCCTTCCGCAAGTTCTCCATATAATAAGGTTTTAACAACTCGTTGGTCATCCATACGACATACATAATCAAACCATCTCTTTCTGCTAAGTACAAGCTTCATTTGGATATCCTCTCCATTTGCTCCTCTACTTTTTCACTGCTGACGAAATCATCCCATCGGATATTCAGGATTCTCCTCAACTGACGTTGTTGGATGGTTCCAAGCGGCTTTTTCTGATGATGGCAGAGTATCCATGTTTCACACCCATATAAAAGTAACGGCATGAGGCATTGGTCGTATACTTTGCATTTGTTAGAAAATGATAAATCATGCGAGTCAAACACGAGGCTGCGTAAGCGACCATAGCCATTCGAAATCGCCTGTATTCCTGCAGTTAATTCCTTAGTTAATGAACAGTCACTAGTTATAATTCCCCACAAATATTTGAAAGAATTGACATTTTTGAGTACTTTACCATCAATGAAAAACTCAACAAGTGGTCCAATGCATATAGTTTTGGTTTTGTTGATGTTGGTCGAAAGACCCATTTTTTTTTAAAGGTTTTTCTTTGCTCTTAACAGAATTTGCAGACCAATAGGAGAGTCACTAAATATAAGATCATTATCATTAAACCAGTCCTTGGATGTTGTTCTTTTCTTGTCGAAAACATATTCTGCTGCTTGCTGAAGGATTTTCTTAAAATCTTTCCACCCCTCTTTGCATTCTGATTCTTTTTCTTGGTCTAATATCTGCATTGTGGGTTCATATACACTTATGAGGGTCAGGAAATGACATTGCTGGAGTTCGATTCAGATGCTCATAAGTCGGTGATTTATAGGTTGAGGATTTGGGTCAAGTGATTTACTGACTGCACAACCAACACCTGCTTCTTCCTTTTCGCTACCAGTCCAGAAGATTATATGACTTTTCTCAATTACATTACCATTTCCAGGTCTTCTGACCTCACTCAATGCGCATATGTTAATGTTAGCTCTCTCACGTTCCCGACAGAGGATGGAGGTAGCGCGTTCAGGGCGTATTGAATCTGTGCTGTCATTCGTAATACGTACATTCCATGCACCAGGAGATAAGGTTTTGTATGGTTTTCACCCACTTTTCGCCACTACCATACTGTGTGACGGATCGATTATCCTGGATGTGGTAGCATGATTCGTGATATTATTATCATCTATTTCCATAGTGTGAATGCTGCACCATAGAAGGCAACACTATGTGGTGCTATAGAGTGTCCCTTGGCAAGAAGATTTCGTAAACCAGTGGCATAGCATAGCTGAGACGACAGCAAAAATTTCCTTGTTGCTGTTGCCAGAACAATTGCCGAGTTGACAAGGTGAACTGCCGAGTGCCAGAACCTTTGCCGAGTTTGCAAAAGGAGCTGCCATGCCAGACATGCTTCTGAGTCGATAAACATTCCTGCCGAGTATCGTAACCCTGACAGGGGAAGCTACAGGAGGACTAACACCTGCTCAAGTTGAACACCCAAGCTAATGGAGGGATGGAAGCGGTTTTCTTCTCCATTCTGGAGCTCGCAACCCAAGTTGGTCTCTAGTCATTGCCCAAATCTTTACAACACTGGACTTTAAAAGTGCATACCACCAGGTATCCATTCGCAAAGAGGAAAACCAGTACACTGGATTTGAAGCTGATAAGAGACTGTATCGATTTACCCGCATCCATTTTGTGGTGACCAATGGTTTGCTGTATTCCAGCGTATGATCAATAAGGTCATCTCTGAAAACAAATTAAAGTGTACCTACGCCTATCTTGATAATGTCACAATATGCAGAATGAATCAAGTAGACCACAATGAGAATGTGCAGGAATTCCTCAAAGTGGCAGAGAAACTAAACCTAGAATTGAATGAAACAAAATGTGTGTAATCCACAGACAGTCTAAATCTACTGGGCTACGCTGTGTCCCATGGCTGCATCAAAAGAGACCCTGAAAGCCGTTACTTGAGATGCCTCTACCACAAACAAAAAAGAGCTTCAAAAGGTGTTGGAACTTTTTTCATATTACGCACACTGGGTACAAAGCTACTCTTCAAAGGTACGCCCACTCCTTTCTGCCATATCATTTCCACTGGACAAAGACCCTGAGAAAGCATTTGAAACTCTGAAATTTGACATTTCTTCGGCTGTGGTTGTAACAATAGAAAAAGGAGTCCCACTAGTGGTTGAGACAGACACTTCTGAATATGCCATTGCTGCCACCTTAAATCAAAATGGCAGACCAGTAGCCTTCTTCTCCCTTACCCTCAATGCCACTAAGAGAAAGTTGAGACATCCTGAATTTGAGAAAGAAGCATACGCTATAGTTGAAGCCTTAAGAAAGTGGAAACATTTTTTGTTGGGAACACATTTCCAACTTGTTACTGACCAGAAATCTGAAAGTTTCATGTTTGACAAACAGAACAAGGGAAAAATCAAAAACGAAAAAATCCAGCTCTGGCAAATTGAACTTGCAAGCTACTTCTGTGATATAACCTACAGATCTGGGGAAAAGAATGTGGCTCCTGATGCCCTGTCACGCGTACAGTGCTCCGAAATTCCAGATGATGGGAATGCTCTGAAGAAACTGCATGATTCTCTATGCCACCCTGGTGTCACCTGGATGACTCACTTTGTTAAATGCCGTACCCTACCATTTCGAAAAAATTTGCAGGATGTGTGGGTCGTGCCCAGTATGTGCTGAACTGAAGCCCAAGTTCCAGAAATTTGAAGAGAAGCTGGTAAAAGCAATCCAACCACTCGAAAGACTCAATACGGATTTTAAGGGTATTATTAAATAATGCTACTTTTTAAAATAGTGAGGAAAAATGTTATGGTATTTATTTTTCAGTATTATGTGAATTGTATTAGTCTTTTCTTTTTCCGTAAGGGCGTTTTGTTTACTTTATGGGTGTATCATGTTTTATGAAGATAGAAGCTTAAAGTCAAGCCATACTACTCGTGTTTGTGTTTACGTACTACAGTAAGATAGCTCTGCTACGAGAGAATCAAACTGAAAGCCAACATGAGGGTCAATGGTTCAATCCTACGCTTCAGTACTGTTGTATTTTTGGTTTTTCCTTAGTTTTTTCTTATGAATGCAGGACTACAACATTTAGTAAATACTTCCAATATGAAAAGAAACAATCTTTTTTCAGAGAATTCACTCTCCTGGTGCTTTTTAGATCCCATTTTAATGCCGGAGGTAATGGTCAGTAATGCCAAATCTTTGAGCCAACAAATAAAAAATTTCATGATGACAATGCAACAGCTTCATTGAGAGAAAATTGGCATTAAACATTTTGTATTAAAAGAGATGATTATCAGCAAAAATATAATAATAATAATAATAGTTATAATAATGATGGTGATGATGATGATGATGATGATGATGGGAAAACAAACATAAATTTATCGGATAGTTACAAAATATAGTTATTTGAAATGACAGTAATAAGATTTTTTTCTCTTCATTTATCAAAACGTTCCACACAAAACCATATTGAAAATAGTCTAAATAAACAAAGGTGTTAAATAACTTACTTTTTCTGTCTGTTAAAATATACTGTAATGAAACCATATCAGAAAGCTGCCGTTTAAATGAAACTTGCAGAGGGTGATTTTCTTTGATGCTTTTGTCACTAAATAATTAAAAGTTCAAAACAGTTTTAATAAAAAAGTTCTAAAACTACAGAAATAATACTTCATCTTCAAATTAGTGGTTTACTAAGTTTAGCTACAAAATTTCTGTTAGTTTGACATTTGCGTGCGATAAGTAGTGTAAAATATATTTTTTGTAATTGATAACACAATCTTTTTCTTTGAATCTGTTTATCAAACAAGACTGCTGTGTTTCTAAGTTGTCTGGCTTCTGATTAAAACTGCCTGCAGTCCTTCATAGGAGCTAGTGTCTATTTTTCCAATATAATATAATGTTTATTGAATGCCCAATAGATTTATTTGACTTGTGACAAACAGATGCCCCTGAAGTTGAAAATCAAGATATATACAGCAGTCATACGACCTGTGTTGCTGTATGGTTTGGAGACGGCTGCACTGAGAAAGGCGGAAGAAAAGGCCCTGGAGGTAGCAGAGATGAAAATGTTGAGGTGGATAGCTGGTATCTCGCTCCTTGAGCACCGGAC